>VJWM01000007.1:600000-796643 GCA_010909165.1 Anthoceros angustus
GGCCTGCAAACCACGGAGGAAGAGGAAGAAGCGTCACCTGTTGTCACCACGTTGTGAAGGATTGGCATCGAGAGAGCCCTTTGAAGGGCAATGGAGACCGCTGTCTGAAGTAAGTTGTGAAATATGAAAGGGACAGCCCTGCACCATGCTTGCTGGTGTGGTAGGATTTGGCACAGGACTTGAAAAATTTATCGAAGTCCTCTGCCATTGCCCCATATGTCTCAAGTGTGAGCGGAATAAAGAGGTGGCCTGCTTGCATTCCGCTATACTTCCTGACCTGGAGAGCCTTAGCTCCGGTGGCAGCTCCGGTGGCACAAAACCCAGAATACATGGACGAGCCAGAAGCCAAGTGCTTACGCCCTTACCAGAAACAAGAGCGAAGCAGAGCTATCGTAGACTTCGGGATGAAGGAGTCTAGGAGGACGGATTGGAAAGCTTGGCTGAGCTGCTTCTCAAGCAACGACGCCTGCAACCTCTTGAAACCGTTGGAGATAAAAGTCGAGAAACGGGAAAATTCCCGCCTAGCATCCGTAGAAAGCATTTCCTTGGCCCGCCTCAGGGACATTTGGAAAGGGAAGCTCCCCTCGTCCACACCAGAAATGAGATCCTCTGCAAACGGCCGGTCCTGGAGGAAGAAGCGAGAGGCCAAATCACCCGCAGGGCACTTGGAAGCCCCTGGGCCAGAGCAATGCCTCTAGCATGGAACTGCAAAGTGGGGGAGATGCATGACAGGGACAAGACACGGCACTTGAAGAGCTTGACCTTCAAGCCAACCACAGAGAGCCCATAGGAGAAGAGCTTGAAGGCCTCTTGACCCTGTCCCTAGGCCCGAGCATGTGAGAGCACGTTGTCCGATGGGAAGTCACTGCTGGAGGAAGGCCCGATAGGGCCTCAGAGTGAGCAATGGCAAAGAGAACACCGCCTAGAAGGTCTCCTTGCCTGGTGCCTATGGCCCATTCCAAGACGGAGATGGAAAATCTTGAAGAGAAGTTCTTGTGCTAATAGTAGAGGTTGGAAGACCTCCCGTAGAAGCACCGGACAAAAGGGATAAGGCTCCTTTATCGCAGATGTACAATGTGCGTCATGACCGAGATGCCTCGTCATGTCCGTATTCTCATTCAACTTCTCTTTGCTCTATAGAGCGATACATTGGGAGCGGCTAAATTTACATTTGCCCTAGACCTTGAGTGACTTGCACTAGGGCGAGGTTTTGTGACTCCTTGTTTCCCAGTTGGGGACCATTGATGTTCATGTGTAGGTTTATGGAGCCCTAAAGCAATCTCTCAAGCAGCACAACCTCTTGAAGCGTTGGAGATAAAGTCGAAGCAGAATTCCCTTCTAAGCATCCGTGAAAGCATTTCCTTGGCCTCGGGACATTTGGAAAGGAAGCTCCTCGTCCACACGAAATGAGATCCTCGCATGGCGGTCTGGAAGGAAAGGCGAGAGGCCAAATCACCCGAGGCACTTGGAAGCCCACAGGCGAGCAATGCCTCTGGCATGGAGCGCAAAGTGGGAGATGCATGAGGACAAGACCACGGCACTTGAAGGCTTGACCTTCAAGCCAACCACAGAGCCCATAGGAGAAGAGCTTGAAGGCCTCTTGACCACATCCACTAGGCAGAGCATGTGAGAGTTGCGCGGTTGATGGGAAGTCAGTCAGCATGAGGAGGCAGCGCCTGGATAGGGCCTCAGAGTGAGCAATGGCAAAGAGAACACCGCCTAGAAGGTCTCCTTGCCTGGTGCCTATGGCCCATTCCAAGACGGAGATGGAAAATCTTGAGAAGTTCTTGTGCTAATAGTAGAGGTTGGAAGACCTCCGTAGAAACCTTAGGACAAAGGGATAAAGGCTCCTTTATCGCAGATGTACAATGTGCGTCATGACCGAGATGCCTCGTCATGTCCGTATTCTCATTCAACTTCTCTTTGCTCTATAGAGCGATACATTGGGAGCGGCTAAATTTACATTTGCCCTAGACCTTGAGTGACTTGCACTAGGGCGAGGTTTTGTGACTCCTTGTTTCCCAGTTGGGGACCATTGATGTTCATGTGTAGGTTTATGGAGCCCTAAAGCAATCTCTCAACAATCTAGGTGAGTTTCTTTCCAGCGATTACTGAAGATTCAACGTGCCACCTTTGTTGCACGAAGCGCTCCAAAAACTGATGTGTTCCATGGAAAGACGGGAAGATTGCCTTTCCCGGCATAGGAGGATGGCGTAAAGGTCTATGGGTCAAGGGGAATGCCCAATCCCATGTCAGCCACGTTTGGGCGAATTGCCGCTCAAGAGGTATGAAAGTTTGTCCTGTCATGCAATGAGTCTACTTGGACTCTATGGAATCTCTTCGTCTGAAGCCAATCTGAAGGCTGCAAGTTCCCAATATGATCACAAGCTGCATCAACTCTAAATTAAGCTGAAATTCAATAAAATTTTAAAGTTTAAAACAGACAACCGGACCGTTTTATTAAAAAGAATTGTAGAATTGTACTTTCAAGCGTGAAAGGAAGCTGTGGTTGAGATGCCCTTCTTTGGCCTTTTTTGTCCAGTTGAGATGCCCTTCTCTGGCCTTTTTCGGCATGGGCTCGGGGGCAAAATCTCGACCTTCTTTTGCCTTTTCCGGCACGGGCTCAGGGACAAAATCCCGAACTTCTTTGGGCTTTTGCGGCAAGGGCTCAGGGGCAAAATCCTGACCTTCTTTGGCCTTTTCCGGCACGGGCTCAGGGGCAAAATCCCCACTTTCTTTGGCCTTTTCCGGCATGGGCTCAGGGGCTAAATCCCAACCTTATTTGGCCTTTTCCGGCACGGACTCAAAGACAAAATAAATGGGGAGATACAAGAAGATCATTACAAGAAAAGAAATCCAAGAAAATTTAATAAATCCAAAAAAATTTGATAGACAATCATCGGGAGAAACGGCGGGGCCTTTCACATAATGGACTCTGGCAGCAAGCTTCTATCCCAACTATCCTAACTGGGGTCATAAGACCCCCAGAAATTAAGGCAGTCCGAAGCTCGAAGATGGCACCGGAAAAAGGAAACTCCTCACATACGGGCCCCTCGCTCTGCAAGGGGAAAAGAGGGACGTCAACAATGGTTGGGTGTGAATTCCTTGCACCAGGCTTTCTCATTATCGCGATTTTCCCCGGCACCAGGTTCCTACTATAACGGGAGTTTCATGTTGGTGTGTGCTTCAGGGAAGCACTTGCGACAGAGCACGAGAGCTCAACACTAAGGTCTCGCACAGGTGCTCTGGATTTTAAAGAGCACCTGTGTGCTCTGATTTACAGGGCACTTGTGTGCTAAGATCGATTGCGCTTCGATGCAACTTGTGGAGGCCATGCAAGGGCGCCTTACCGTGGTTTCATGTTGGTGTGTGCGTTTCCTGAACCAAATCAGGGGCAATCAAACCAGGGGTGTATTGTGGCCACCAAATCAGGAGTCGGACTCCGGTAGGTGAGCTCTTGAACGCCCCAGGGATGTCCGCAGCAACTCATAACGCAACCGATCCTGCCAACCATCAGTTTGGACCAACCTCAGTCAGGAACATCCTAAACTTTCAACTTCTGAAGACTCTAGAACTGAAGATTATGCGTACCTTGCTGGAGACTGAGGGAAAAACGCGGGTGCAAGCTCCCACAAAGTGACGCTCAAAAAGAACAGGACAGCTTCCCGCCACTTCCCCTGCAGTCATGGCACTCATACTTTCCCTCAGCACTTCCGCCGAAGCTTCTCGGACCTGGACAAACACGCACAAGTTAACAACTACTTGGAGTACAGCGTGCCCTACCGCCGACAATCTGGGGCTCACCAATGCCCGAAGATCAGCGCCGCTGAACCCCTCACAACGCACTGCCAGGGAGTGGATGTCAACATCTGCAGCCACTGGCAGACCTCGACAAAGTGTTCTCAAAATCGAAGCCCGGCCTTCCCTGTCTGGGAGCGGGATGTACAACAGCTTATCAAGACGACCAGGTCTCAGCAGCGCTGGGTCGATCATATCTGGCCTGCACCACGGAAAGAAAAAAACTTAGCGGTCACCTCGAGACGGTAAACAAATAGACAGCCCAAAGAACATGGATGTGTCTCACCGATTTGTTGCAGCGATAATAAAGACACTCTTTCTCTGCTCTAGCCCATCCATTTCAGTCAGAAGCTGCACGATCAGAAAAGTGGCTCAGAGCTGAGAAAACAGCACCGGTTATCAAACAAAGGACAGAGAAATAGGAATGTCCCGATGTTCTAACCTGATTCACGACCCGTTCTGCTGCATGGTTTTCCCCACCACCACGTTTTGGAGCAATGGCATCCATCTTCATACCCACAGAATCGAATCAAAATATGCACCCCAGAGAGACTCAATTTCTACCAGACCTGTGTCACTGGGATGCACATCATTTCAGTTGGAACACACAAGCTGTCGCGATAGTAAAGTCTCACCTCGTCGAAGAAAAGGATACAAGGAGCTGAAGCCCGTGCACGCACGAAGAGGGAACGAACAGCTCGTTCACTCTCACCAACATACTTGTTCAACAATTCTGGACCCTGTCCACACGAAGAGAGGACTCAGCACTCAAACGCGAGCACCAGTGTATAGTGCCCTGACTCTGGGACATCCGTCTTCCACAGTTCATAGCCTCCTCCTTCAAGGAGAAATGCCACACCTGAGACTCCTAGAAACTGAAAAACCTGAATTGAATGTTCTGTACCTTAATGCAGATGAAGTTGGCAGCGGCATCATTCGCACTTGCTTTTGCCACTAATGTTTTCCCACAACCAGGGGGTCCGTACAAAAGCACACCCATGGCCCTGTCCAGCCCTAAAGCCTTCATGCAACATCACCATCAAGTATCAGAAGATGGAACAACCAGAAGAATATCATCGTCGTGAATTTAAAGCACATTCCGGCTTGCCAACCTTGTAATATTCAGGGTGCTTTATGGGTCCAGATATAGTGAATTGCAGTTCCTCACGTACGTCTCCAAGTGACCCAACATCCTCCCATGTAACATCGGGCAAGGTACTAAAGCCTTCCCTCTTTGCAGAAGGTTGAACGGTGGCTATTGCATCCTGCACAGATTGCAGTCCACCATAAAAGTCCATCCCAAGGCAAGATGCAAGATGCGTTTGCACTGGACAAAAAGAATCTAGGACCTTGTCAACACTTATGCGTATCACAAGAAGGATGGTGCGTTTGCAGGTAAAGCAGATATTTCCTCAATCAAAACAAAGAGGGATGACCTTGAAATCTTGCATGGTGATACAAAAACCTTGCATCTCTTCCTCACTGAATGGTCCAGTGCGCAAATGCCAGGAACCTTGCTGTAGCTGATTCAGACCCTCGCCCACTCTTGAGATAGAAGCCTTCTCAACACTTCCAGTACCCCGAGCTTGCACGGACACATTTGAGGACATCTGGTTGATGTCAAATATTCTGTCCAAAGCAATAGCAGCCGCTTCCTGGGTGAGAGCAGCTAGGTCTGCACCAACAAACCCAGGAGTCTGCCGCGCGATTTGCATAAAGTCCAGGGTCCCTTCTACACGCAGATTTCTGGTTAAAGCAGCAATGATGCAGCCTCTTGCTCTTTCATCAGGTATGCCAAGAGCTATTTCCCTGTCAAAGCGGCCTGCTCTCCGGAGAGCAGGATCAATCGCTTCAGGACGATTTGTGGCCCCAATAACAATGACATGCCCGGCTCGCTTGCTCAGAGGACCTGCATTGTCCTCAGAGGCATCTACTGCAGGTGGCTGGTTAAGATCATCCATGCAAGTTAGCAGCTGAGCGACAATCCGAGACTCCATTCCCTTCTGAGCTGTCTCCCTCTTCTGGGCAATGGCATCAATCTCATCGATGAAGATGATGCTCGGGGCTGCTCTCTCTGCGTCAGCAAACAATACTCGAACTTTTGCTTCTGATTCTCCTGCTCGTTCCCAAAACGTCCAACAAGAAAAAGAAACAACATGAGGAAACCATCATCCTCTCAGAGCCCACCATAGCTGGGAAGGAGTTGGAGCATGTACCTGACATTCCAGAGACAACTTCGGGGGCAGAAATTTTGAAAAATGGCACCCCCATCTCAACAGCAATGGCATTTGCCAGTGCTGTCTTCCCACAACCAGGGGGTCCGTGGAGGAGAACACCTCGAGGGGGCTGTAAACCGAGATGTTTATACAGCTCGGGATGCCTTAAAGGACGCACTATGTGCTTCATAATAGTATTTAGGACCCCCTCGATTCCTCCCAGATCTTCGAACGATATGTTCTTAGGGGCTGACATGGAGACACCGTCACGCGACGTCTTCCCCGGATCATGTGTGAGCTTAGCAACTTTGGTAGGTACCGGAGTACCAGTCTCAGATCTCTCCCTCTTGCCTCCCACTTTTGCCATCCTCTCTGCCACACCGCTAGAGCTAGCTATTTTTTGTTGCGAACCTTCAATGATCCGCATCACCTTACCAGGTGCTGGCCCCTGTTGGCCAGGAGGACCTGTAGGAGATTGTTGCACAATACTGGGCTGCCCATACGCCGTGCGCAATGAAGAGTTCAGCATGTCGGAACTGCCCCGGTGGACGACGAGCTCACTGTCACTACTCTCCACCTCGCTGTCACTCCTCTCGTGCATACGTTTACGTGTTGCATTTCTTCTGTTTCCACCGTCCTTGCCACTTACAGGTGCCGAGCCGTTCTCTTCTCGACTGGTGCGTGCATCCAAGCTTCCCCTACCCGCCTGCTCGCTCTCATCTGCATCCTTTCTCCCTCCGTTCGGGAGGCCCATAGCGCGACGAACCAAGTGTCGATGCTCCAGTTCCTGAAGCCGTGCCTCGCCTGTCTGCTCACTCGAATCAGGAGAATTCTCCTCCTCTTCCTCTGCCCTTGCCCTTGCCTTGACTTTCCGGATGGCTTTCTCAACCTCCCTGCTGAAAGCTGCCTGTGGCTTTCTCTGGTACTCCCGATAATTCCTCCTCAGATAGCTTACAACCTTATCAGCATCGACGACACTATGATTCACAGAGTACTGCTCTATCCTGGGCACGAGGAGACGGTCAAGAATATAGTCGGAAGCTGGTTTCTTACCAGGCTTCTGCCCCGTTCCCATGCTCGTAATTCTGTGTGGTCAGTTGTTGATGTCCGAAGTTCCGTCACTTCCTGTTTCATAGATCACTCATATGGGCATCCAGCCTTCTACGACTCTCTCCCAGGAGCCAGCGATTCTACGACAAAAGGGAAACCCAGCTCCCAAAAGATAACATAGATAGCTTTGGGAGGTTTCTCATGCAGGAGGTCTCCCTAAACAGAAACCCTGCCAAAGGCATAGGAAGGAAACCCTTCGCTTTCGGCTCCCATAGGTCTGAAATGATCGAAATCGAAAACTCATTCTCGACTTCAACATTTGAAATGGCCAGGAAGGCAGAAAGCCACTCCAAGTCTTAAAAGAGGCCGTAGATACATCTGCACGCAGGAAATGAGGCTTCTGTGCTCGGTCGGGTGCAGTCACGGTCTCGGTCACGACTTGCGCCATGCTGTCAGTTCGCCACTCCTGTTGTCTGCCTCTCCGCTACTCTAGTTCGTTTCCGTGCTACCTGCAGTGCTGTGATCTCCCGCCGTCGCTCTGCCCCCTTTCCCCGCGTCATGCTGCCCCTGGCAGCTTCTCCCTCCCTTGTCAGGACCAGCAGAGATACTCGATTATGGGAAATTTATTCTGAATTTGCAGGTCTGGAATTCGCTTGTTGATCTGATTCTTTGTCAATCAATCTTCCGCTCTCTGTGGTCAGTGCAAGTGGTCGGGTGATCAATTACTAGGTGAATGAAATTTTATGGGTCTGAATCACAGGGTCGTCATCCTGAATTGCAGGTATAGTGGTGGCTGAGGAAAGTCCTGGGAAGATCAAACACCGACTCGCTACTCTTGCTGAATTCGCTGAAACTCAACGTCTAAACGGGTACTCCTCCTATTACCCTGCTGTGCTAATGCTTTGCAATTCATGAGGAAAGGCTTGATCGAGATACGGGTTTGGGGCACATTTGTGCTTGTCCTTTCCGAACAATGGGAAGCCTGTCACTGTCATCGTGATTGTCCTGAAGATAGCGCCAGCTTAGTGTTCCTAAGTTTTAGAAGTCCAATTTCTTGCTGCATTTACATGAATGAGCAGACCTGAGATTGCTCTGATACTCAAGTTGTGCAATTCTAGTTGTGCTGACCTGTTTCTGTCAATAACCTAGGCAAGCTGCTCTGGATGGTTTGCGACTTCTTAAAGCAGATCTGCAAGTGCCGGTAGGTGTAGAGAGCATTCACGTTTAGTCCGCATCTTTTGCTTCTGGCTTACATGGCTCATCTTTTCATGCATGTGAATCTGCTTGTGCAGCTGTTAGATACACGTAACTTCAATATTTTCTACCGTTTCGTCTTCTTCATCTGTCGAGAAAGCGGGCAGAAGAATCTAGGTAGTGGTTCAGAATTTATGTGTTTGATTCTGAAGACTGCTGAGGTTCTTGGACTCTGTATCTTGCAATCGATTAACTGTGTTGATGAGCTTTGGTAGTGTCTGTTGTCCATAGGTGTGAGGACTGCTGTGGAAGCTTGGAGGCTTTCTTTAGCAGGACGGTTCAGGTTGCTGGACCAGTGGTGTGCTTTTGTGCAGGTAATTTCGTTATGATCCCTCTTGATCTTCCCATGCCTGTCCACAGCTTTGTATCTCGATAGACAAAGACATAAGTCAATGCCTTTCGTTGTGAAAGATTTTTGACGGTTCACAGAACAGGCGCACCAACGATATGCTATTTCAGAGGATACTTGGAGGCAAATATTGGAGTTTAGTCGAAGTGTACACGAAGACCTGAGTAATTATGACCCCGAAGGTCAGAAGGGTTGCTGGTCATCGTCTGATTGTCTTGTGACAAGCCATTTTTCATAACTGACTTGTCGTGAATTTGTGTTTAAGGGGTGGTGGTCCTTTTTGGCTGTTGCAGGTGCCTGGCCATGCCTTATAGATGACTTTGTGGACAGCATGTACAGGTAATCCAGCAACACCCTTGTGCTTCTCCTCTCCAGTTCCGTTCTCTCACTATTGGCAGTATTGTCCTCTTTCCGCACTTCGAGATGTACTGACAGCTTGAATGAGGCGCTGGGAATATCAGCGATTAGGGAATGAACAGCGTCACAAGTTTTGGCTATGTGTGTTGATATGCATTGCATTGCAGGAAAGCGACAAGCTCTGGACTCGATGAAAGCAAGTCTCAGGTGATTTTTGTCCCTGGATGTAGAGTGGGGGAATCAGGTGGAAGCTCCGGGGTTGGTTCCAGGGTGTCTATTCTCCCAGGTGTGTTTGCCAGTCATTTTCCACATCCGAAAGCTGATAAAATAGATGGAAGTGCTTCACTTCAGGGTTTACTTTCCTACTCTTGTACAGCAGGGATGGCAGCGTCCGTTGGGAGTAAAAGGCGCAGAAAGGGTTCAAGAGATGAAACCACTCAAGCAGACTCTGTCAACTGCATTGCCCAAAGGCTTGCTGAGATGCAGAGTCCAGTATCATTGAAGAGATTGCGACCAAATGATCACGTCTTCGATCCAATGGAGGGAGTCACCCTCAGCTCGGAATTGGGTACTGGAGAAACCCAGTGGGAGCCTCGTGGCCCTTCAGATTTGCTTAATGAGGTGATGTAGCTTCTTGTTGCACTTTTTGCTCCTTTGCCCGAATTGAGGTCAAAGTGACGCTGCTAGACGCATCCGTTTTAGGATTTAGTGTCCTGTTTGGATAGCTTATCAGAAACGTGACTGACACTTGGATCTCGTCAGGGTTTCTCAAGGCGGACATAGATTGGATCCAACGTTGGTCCTGAATTTGACACTACACGGGAACATGTCACGGCGAAGGTCTCTCAGGCTTGGCTCTGAACCTTGCCCGTGCATTTTTTACTGTACCTACATTTCTTCAGTTCTGCCTGAAGAGCTGCGTTGCCATTCTTGCGCCTGCTACAATGAGGACCGTCTGGGAGCTTGCAGTTGGGCCTAGACGAGGTGGAGGAGCTTCCCACCCTGCTAAGATGGGGGTTGGTTCACGGACGTGTCTGATGCAGGAGCTTCTGCCCCAGGGCCTCTGCTTGGTGGTTCTCAGGCTTGTGGAGGCCTCGTCGTTGGGAGACCGGGGAATTGGCGTCCGTTCAAGGTCTGCTGAAGGGAGTGTGGGTCTCGGTACAAGGATTTTCACCGACCCGGAAAGGCTATCGTTCTTGGAGTTTAGGTGGGCCCCGACCGCGAACGTGTCCTCAGGACATGGTTATCGGTTTGATGTTTTCAGTGTAACATTAGTTAGGGTTCGGATGGGCCACGAGCAGACATTGTGGACTGGAATCAATCGACGCGTTTGAGGTCGTATTCGATCTATCATTCAACCGCAGTAATTGTAATGAGAAGCTTGTTGATCTTGATGCGGAGACAAAACCGAGCACTTTAGAGAACATGATTAACAACCTTCAGTCATTTCATTGTCGGCGGCAATTACAGACCAGCGCCCACGGCTAAAAGCGCGATGTCTGAAGGTGAGACCATCGCTTAATCAACGAGGTTATTGTTTGGCCCTTCCGACAAGGACTGGGTATGTACAGACATGTATTGACAGCGCCCAACGAGCACTTGAAACGCACCGTTGATTTATATCAAGATTATAAAGTACAACTGGCGGTCATCAGCAAAAATGCATGAGACCTGAGATCAGGCCCCTGCCCCGCATGCTGGACAGAGGAGTTTGCTAAGTTAGATAAAACCGATTACCGATTGCGCGTCAGTATCGAATTCGTTTCCGCTTCCCACCGGAATCTTCAGAATCGTCCTAACAGAGTAACATAGCGTTCCACAATTGTCAGAACCAGAAGTTCAGCCAAGCCAATCGTGAGACAAACCAACAGGTCACCAGATACCTTCAATCCTGAATTCTCAAAATTGGTCTTCAGTGATGCAGCCATGCCATCTCCTCCTCTGGTGTCCCGACCCCTCGTGCCTGCCAAAAGCTCTGGCTGCACCTGAACAACAAAAACCACCGTGGATACCAAGATTGTCGTCTCTCAGAATCAACTAACGGCCAGTCCTATGTCTTATTCAAACTGTTCCCGACCCTCAAGAAACTCTCCATCCAGCTCATGATGAACATGGCCATGATGGACCTACAAAGAACAGAAAGTGGTAGCCAGGAAAGCAAATGCTTTGTTCCCAAGACCTGGGCAGATTTATATAGCAAGTACACTGGCCAAGCTTGAAACAGATAACATAAGGTGCAGCTAAGAATAATACGCTGTGCCATAAGTAGAAACCCCTCCATATCCCAAGGCAGAACTCACTCACCCCATCATCTTCCTCGCTGGAGGCGGCTGCAGCTGCTGTTGCCTCTGATTCTGTTCTACATTTTGCATGGACAATTGGCCCCAATTGCGAGATCTGCAATCCATCGACAGAGTGGCCTGGCAGTACGTTCATGTAGACTGCTCCCTTGAACATCCATTCATCTGTCTCGTCACTGTAGAAATCCTCAAAAGGTTCCCCACACAAAGCACAACTACGTTGATTCTCATCTGATGGCACTGCCAAAATGTCCTGATCTTCCACCTTCGCCTGTGCATCTCCACTGAAGAACATCGGTGCAACATCTGTTGCTGAGGCCCCAGTTCCACTTAGCCATTCTTTTACACTAGCAAACCACTTCCTTGATGTCTTCTTCTGAGACCTTTGCCTCCGATTTCTGGAGACATGCCAGTCCATATGCTTACTGTGGTCCTCTTGAACTTTAAATCTCAAACCACAGGTCTTGCATTGTCTCGGAAAGTCTACATACAATGCATTGATGACAGATTCACTTCGCTCTCTCAACAAGTCCTGCTTGAACTCGTTTCCAATAGAAACCTCATTCCAGCTATCCGTCATATAGGGAACTACATCTGCAGGTTCAAATGAAGGTCCTGCCATTGTGGCCTCTGTCACAGTATGAACAACTGAACTAGAGTGGGTCACAGATGGCATGCTGCCTAGTATAGAATCAAGCCCAGAGTTTACTAAAGAAGGTGGTCTGGACATGGAAGAAGTGACAGGTGGCGTATCTACAGAGGATTGGGGTGCAATTATCAACCCACGAGCCACAAGTGATGAAATCAGTGATGAAAACTGATTCATGGCAGGTGCAGCAGATCGTGAAATAGTGGAATCATCTGCTGAGTTTCCTGGCCTTAACTTGGAAGCAGGCCCTGTGACTTGTGGATATCGCAAGTTGTGCGAGGAGCTCCCAGTAGCTCCATTCAGACCACCACTTACAAGTCCTATAGGTAGAGAGTACCCTGCAGAAAGGGATCCACTTGATGAAGGTGGTTGCCTCTGGACAGTGGGGAGCGCTGACGATGAGCTGTTCAAAGTAAGACGACTAGCTGACAAAGAAGCTTGAGGTGTCTGGGATGGTGGTAGGAGGCCAGACTGCAAGAAGGCAGCCAAAAGGTTGTCACTTCCAGTACCTTGAGAACCTGGTATAAGACGTTTTGAAAGAGATCCTTGGGACTGGTCTGAAGATGTCTGAGCAATATGCGCCTGCTGTCGCTGCAATGCCACCACTGACTGTGATTGTTGTTGCTGCTGGAAACGCTGCAGTTGCTGCAAAGAAGCCATTGTTTGAGTTTCAACAGTGCTGGGAAGCTGGTAGTGAGGTGTTTGAACCAAAAGAGACTTGATCTGTTTAGACTGAGCTTGTTGCAAACTCAACACTTGGGACTGGTGACCTGGTGGCAGTGGGGGAGGAGGCGCAGCAGACAGCTGCTGAAGCTGAGACTGAGGGTGCATCCGCAAAGGTGATGTTGACCGCTGCCTGTGATGAAAGTGAGTACCAGGAGTAACTGGAGACAGATGGCCCAGGGCAGAGGACCCCCCAACAGCCTGAGACCTTATGCTAGTGTTCACAGACAGACCCCCGATTCCATCCAGGCTTTCACTGCCAGCAGAGTTCATAGACACGCTCCCCAATGGTAAAGCCACATCTGCCAGTCCCAACCTTGATGGCGACATATTCCTACTAGACAAACCCACCACGGAGGAGCGCATTCTAGCTGTTCCATCAGACCTTAGAGATCGATCAAGAGTCACTTGCAAGTCTCCAACTCCATCTCGAGATCCAAACACAGTACGCAAGTGCGGGTGGTCCCTCTCTTCCAAATCCTACAGAAAAAGGACACACTGAGGTTAAGACTTGAGGTAAACATAGGAAAACGACCAGAATGGATGCACACATTCAGGAGCGCAGACTCTACAAATGCCAAGGAAGTGGAGCAATGCAAGGGTCTGGACAGAACGGCAAGACTTTAAAGAGGATTCTAGAAGGCATATCATGAGTGGCTTGAAAGCAAGTCTACAACAAAGCCAAAGAGAGCCTGCAAGTAGGGAGAGCCAAACACACTGACCCTAGTCAGTGGCAATCGCTCATCAACGAGAGTCAGGTCCTGTTGGTCAAAATGCCTTGGCCTAGACCAGTTCATAGAGGTGGTCGTTCCCGCGTTTTGGACAGGCAGTTTGGACCGTCCAACACCCCGGGCAGGACCTCTCTCTGAATCACCTGATGCCCAGTAATTTCTTGTACTGCTTAACACCATGTGATCCTTCTCTCGTGCTTTTGAGTTCATCTCCTTCCATGCATAATCTTCATCATCAAATTGCTGGCTATGTCCACCAGCCGTTTTCTTCCTGTGCTCACTATCTAACCCGTGGAAAAGAGTGCCCCCTGTGCCTGGTCCTGGTCCCCTATTGTAACCATAACCATCGAACGGCAGCTTTCTAGAGGATAGCTGCATCCCATCATACCCATTCTGAGGGTGCAAGAGGCCAGCCACTACACCTTCCCCGGAAAACATGACCCCTTCACCGTCAACCTCCCCAGACCAAACATCCTCCCAAGCGGCATCTGTCTCTACTTTCCTTGATACACCGGGCCTTGAATTACTGGGAATGTCATATTCTGTCGCTTCGAACAAGGCATTCCGGACAAACCCTGGCTCGCCAAAAACGTCCTCCCCTCTTTGAGAGACCTGCACACATGAAGCTAGCAGGCTGTCCCTTGAATTGCGTCATAATTTATAAAACCGTCTGACCATGAACTTAGACATCAAACCAAGAGCTGGCATGCAGTCTATCGAACAGACCAACACAGCTAAAAAGATGACCTTGATCTTCCTACCAGACTAGGGTCATGTAGAGTGACACTAAATAAGAGATCGAAAAGGCATGCGATGCTGGTGCATTCTAAACACTCGGTCCAGGCCCACAATTTACTAGTCCAGCAGTCCAAGAGCTCTCCGCAGCGCAGAGGCTTACCTCAGTGTCAGATACTACAAGATATGTTCAAAATAAAAACCGAAATGTTGGTAAGACCTCAGCCATTCATTCATACCCTGTTTGACTGCTGAATTCGCTGTCGGTGTGCTGCTTCAATATACTTCGGATTAACATGCATGCCATGCCCTGTACGAGGAGACTGTGACTCAATTGGCCGAGATGGTGCTGTGCTAGCTGTTGAGCCATTCACAATAGAAGAAAATTGAAGCTGTTCTTCAATGTAACTAAGTGGTGGTGCAGGAAATACCCCCCGCCATGTGCGAAATAAATGCTGCATGGCAGGATAAGTCCCCGGATCCACTTGGCGATAAGACCTGCAGAACACCTGCAGAACCATACACAAAAGCAGGCCAATGAGTTCAACCTGCCATGAAACCAGAGGGACATAAAAGTCCTTGACAAGATTATACAACATGAATTCGAAAGTGCATCAGGAGGCTGCCAGAGAAGACGGTACACAAATAGATGCACAGGCATATCAAGGCAGTCGAGACATACCGAACGGATTGGCAAGGTTAGGAAACAAGCAACGGGAAGCACATCCTACGTCAGACTTGGACAGCTGGATTACAAAACAAGCCCGAAAGAGTGAAATCGACCTCTCACCTCTGGCAGGCGTGCAGAGAAGTATTTCACGTATTCTCCTCCAATATTCTTAACTATGCTGTCCAGGAGATAAAGGGATGGCAACTTGTGTTCCTTGGGAGCCTGAGCCACAAAATGGAACATAAAGGTATGAAAACCCGAGCCTTCTTGACAACAGGCGTGCTAGTACAGGTGCATAACCCTAAGGCCGCCGGGGTTAAATGAGATGCAGAATGGAGAGGGTTCGGACAAGCTGAATCAAAGGATCGAAAGAAACCTCCAGAATGTGCGCGCAGATGGTGGAGGAGATGCCCTTCGCTGCATGCGCGTTCTCCCCTGCTATTATGGTCAAATTTGTAATAATCGGCTTGGAGTTGAATGTCAATTCAACTAATGCCGACTTGTACTGGGAGACCAGCTCCTGCAAGGCGGCCATGCTCGCATCCTCTGAAACCATATCCCCTTCTTGAACAATGTCGGGGTCCTGTACCTCGTCGGTCTCATCCTCCCGGTCCCCCATCTCCTTCTTGGACAAATGTAGAGGTCCTGCCTGTGCCTGTACTTCGTCACTCTCTACCACCCGCTCCAAACATATGTAAGAGGTGGAATTGGCGTGGCGAAGCCTTTGATCTCGAATAAACCCTAAGGGACGGAAGGCTTAAGCTTGAAATCTAATTATCTGTTTGGGATGAAAAACGAGCTGGGTAGCTAATGCACACGTACAAAGACAGCCAGAGGCCGATCCAGTGCTTCATTTTCACCAACCGAGGGCACCTAGGTACCGGGTACCGGATACCGGATACCGGGTACCGGCCCTTTTCAGTACCTCTCGGTCGCTGAATCGACTCGGCGCTAGACCGCTAGACTGGACTGGTCCCTGTGCCGCCCAAGTTCACGAACGAACACACACAACTTTGCCGCCAACCGCCCGTTCTTCTTCAGCCCAGCTGGGACCTGCTGTGTTTGGTGGACCGGGAGTCGAGGACCGTTTTGCGAATTTTGTGCCCGGTCCGCGACCGATTGGTTTTCAAGGACCGATCGACAGAAAAGAAAGGTACCTACATATTAGGTGATAGTTTTACACAGTATCACCTGCTAGGTGTGTTCGATTTCCAATTCTTTTCAAAGCTACCGATTTCTCACCTCAAATGATTATCCCATCAATTCACTTCAAACATTGTTTGCCTTTGATGTGAGGGCTATTGGTAGGTAAGCTCGTCAATGCATCAAATGTCCAGGTTTATTCACTACCTAGTTTTGTCGCATTGATGATGATCTCTCACCATTGGAAGGAATATTTAAATCTCTAACAAGACATAACCAAACACAAAGATCCTACACATGGACAATAGAAGAAGTTAGTGCTTCAATAGATTAATTCGAAGCTAGGCAAGCATGGGGTAAAAGGTAATATAATTCACACACCAGGTGTCACTGTTTGGCCTCCAAGTAGCCCGTCGTCCTCCCACCAAGGACAACTCGCATAAGAGCATCAGGCGTTGGTACTAGGTCTTTAAGTAGCCCGTCGTCCTCTCACTTAGGACAACTCGCATGAGAGCATCTCGACTATAAGAGCATCTTGGCTACTGCTCCTTACTATGGATCAACAAGAGTATAAGAGAGATCATCTTCCACGGAGAGATCTAAGTATTAGAGCAGCTTGTAGGTAGATATCTAGTTGGTACTCTTAGACTCTCTTCCAAGCATACACTTTTTCGGTATTCACTCACTCCTTATATAGGGATGCTCTTTGTTAAGCTTCAAGTATCTTTTTTGAATCTTAATAAAGAATTTGGCTTCCTTAAGCCCTAAGCAAAGCTTCACTACCATTATCCACAATTTAATAACTACGAAGTTACCTTATTTGCATGGCTTGTTACTTTCCCAAATTCTCTCCTTCCAAGAAAATTATCATTATTCTCCATAATAGCCAAATTATCCATCTAACGCCACCCACACTAAATTTAGTAACTATGGAAGTTACCTTATTTGCATAGCTTCTTACTTTCTCAAGTTCTCTCCTTTCAAGAAAATTATAAGTATCCTCAGTGATAGCCAAATTATCTAGAGATTACCCATCTAATGCCACCCACACTAAATTTACTAACTACGATTTAAAAGTTACCTTATTTACATGGCTTCTTACTTTCTCAAATTCTCTCCTTCTAAAAAAATTATCAGTATCCTCAATGATAGCCAAATTATTTAGAGATTATCCATCTAACGCCACCCAAACTAAATTTGGGATGCTACACACTTTATTATATATCCTGGTATGATTTTGCATTGTGTAGAGGTACACTCCTCTTTACTATGAATTCCTTAATTTTCCTCATTGCCAGAGTATGGATGTTGGACTTCTTCATACAGACACATGAAACACATTGTGTGCAGTTACAGATATGTACCTTGTAAGTTACTATCTCAAAACTCTTCAAGATCCAACATACTATGATTGCTTATGTGGCACAATTTTAACTTAGTTTTGGGTAAAATTAAAATCCATACTTGTGATAAACCATGGTTGTTTACAAGGTAGAGTTTGAACTTAGGTTTGGGCAAAATTATAATTATTCCATCCCAATTCTTCCCACACTAGATAATTTCTCTAGTGAACCATGATTATTTACGTAGCACAAACGAACTAAAATTCCATCATGGAATGCATCAATGATCTTTTCCCTTTATAAAATTCTGGGTTTTAAAAGCTACTTTTATCTTGTTCATTTTATCAACATTAAGCCATTCAAGGTCTTGAGATACATTTCCTAAGCCAAATGGCTTAGACCAAATGGACACACATTTATATAAACGTCTTTATTAAGCATTTTGTAATTAGATTGATATTTAGATGGGGTACCTAAAGGAAATAGATGCCCTTGGCACAAGTAGCTTAAAAACACCATGGTACAAGTTGTTAAGTATGGAGTCCCATGACAAGAAAAAGTCCGTCCATGTCCGTCCATGATAAGAAGAAATAGTTTATAATAAACTTCTTTTTAGGAGAGAACTAAAAGAAACTATCACGTAAGCCAAAGTTGCCAGCCTCAGGGTGCACCCATGAATCCGCCAATGTCATGTTTTGTCAGAATGAGACGAATGATGAGTCCCATCTTGTCATGCTATGGCAGAATGAGATGAGGACGAATTCCTCTGATAAGGGGGACGAATGGAGGCTACGTTTCATTTATAACCCGGCGCAACCTAGGAGCGAGAAGCCCGACGAACAACACGATTCCCGCTCACCAGAGCACACTTCCTTTTTCTCACCCTCAGAACGAGGTCTTGTCGGGAGCGTCAACAAAATGGCGGCATATCTGGTTGCAGCTCACTCGGTAGGGGCCGATTGTCTTTCAAGTTCCTGTGAGTCTGTGTGACAGTATGATGGCGCTGTTGCAAGAGCATCGGCAGCATGGAGCACTTCCACGGAGACACGACATTGCAGTTGCCGGTTCCAAATGACTCATGCAATTGGACTGACTGAGTAGCAGGGCTGTCTGTGCAAAGGTCTGTGCCGGGAGAAGCGCGGTCGCAACATGGGGGCAATTCCTAGCTCCTGGAATGTCAGTCTCTGCTCCCGGCTCCGCCTGTGTCACCTTGGCTGGTGTCGGTTCATCGGTCCATAGCCGTAACTTCCCCCTGTCGTTAGGGCTAATCCCAGCAGGGCTGTCCTTGGCCTGCCCAGCCGGGCCTCTCCGTTTCATGGCGGAGCGCAAAGCGCAGCAAAAGTCGAGGCGCAAACCTTCGGTTGTGGTGGAGGCGTCAGGTTCTGCATCATCACCTAGCTTCCTTGCTTTCTGCACCTTTTAACAGGTCGATTGCGGCCGCGGATCATCCAATTCCCATGCTGCTCCTTGGGGCTCTTTTCCTGACCTCTTCCCGTGCAATCTCAACCTTCCGCCTCCTTATGCTTCCTCTCCCCGTCCCTGTGTCGCGATTACTGTATCTACCTGCCTTTGAGGCGTGACCATCGGTTCCTGAGCCAATTCTACGTCATCTGCTGTGCGAACCGTTGACAGAAACCGCTGTCTAGAGTCCGAACACGGCTGGAAGAGTCTGCTCGCTCGAGTCGAGTTGAGTCGGGGCGCTTCTTCTCACAAACGCTGAATTGTGGTTATGCAATCTGTGCAAACAGTGGCACCAAGCCCCGAGGAGGTTGCTGTTGAAGAGGCCACGGGCATCAAGTTCCTGAAGCAGCTCACCACTCCAGGGTCCGCCAAGCAGCTGACGTTTGTGGGTGCTGGTACGCACCGTTCGGCTGCCAGCAAGAGAACCTAGCATTTCCAACGCAGAGTCTTTTCACATCCGGTGTCATCTGTGTAGGCGTGCGGGAGAAGGCCATCGCGTTTATCAAGGTCAAGGTTTACGCAGTGGGCTTCTACGTGGACCGTGACGTGTCTGCGCACCTAGGTGCATGGAAAGGAAAACCAGGTGTGGAGGTTGCTAAAGACGAAGGCTTCTACCGGGCCTTCGTGGAAGGTGAGATTTGGTCTTGCATTTAAGTTTTTTATCAATCCCATCTCTGAGCTCTTGACCGACTTGTTTCGAACTGGTGCATGAATCAGCGCCGGTGACGAAAGCAATTGCGATTACGCTGGCAAGGGATGTGGACGGCGCACAGTTCTGGGGAGCTTTGGATGAAGCGCTTGCTCCAAGGCTGAAAGTGGCTGATGGAGGAAGGGAGGGAGAAGAGGCTCTGGCTAACTTTGCAAAAGTTTTCCAGGGACGTCCATTCAAGCTAGGCACCACCGTCCTGCTCAACTGGGTCCAACCGGGCACACTCGAGGTAAGTCCGTCAGCTTCATTGAAACGCTCAGGGGCAGAGGCCAGTGGGTCATGTTGTTCATGCGTTCCTGCAGATCTCCCTGTCGGACTCCACGATTCCTGCACCGGACGTGTCTGTTATCGAGTCTAGGTTACTGGCTGCTGCCTTATTCGACATTTACTTGGGGCCTGTGCCAATTGCTCCGAGCGCCAAAACAGCTGTGGGCATACAGGCAGAAGTCGTGCACTTGATATGAATGCCGAGAAAATAAAACGGCCACTCTTTCCAATATTAAAATGACTGTCAAAAGGGGCTGATGGCTCGGGCCATTTGCAACAACAACTCTGGCACCATTCGCCTTCTTCCTCGTGGAAGTTGATCCACGTGCAAGATAGTGAGAATGTCGTCCAAGAGCTCATCTCTTCCACCACGCATTGGATCCTGCGCGCACACCAAATATGCGACCCAATCGATTAGGATCAGGGAAGACACAATCGCCGTTTGCAGTCCAAAGCTTTCATTCGGGGGCCAACCTGAAGGATCAAATCCGTGTGAGTCTTATCAGGATACAGTCGGAAAGTGACATCCGCGCCAACCGAACGCAGGCTCTCTGCAAAGCTAAAACTGTAGCACACACAGCAAACAAGCATGAGGGCAGGTTAGCCAAGAACTCTCTCGCTTACGAATCAAAGTATTCCTCGAACGACAATATACCTGGCATCACACGGGATGGAATAATCTGCATCGCCATGAAAGAGAGCCATAGAAGGCAGATGCTTGGCAGCATCTTTGTACGAGGGGCTTTGCACCTCAAGATCAGGGGAAAACTTCGCCAAGTTGTCCTCACCCTCCACGATGCTGTAACATTCGAGAGAGCAGCAAGAATTCTCAGGTTATCAACGACCTAAGTAAAATGACATGTGTACCCTGTCCACTAGGGATCCGAAGGCGATTTGGGTTAGAAATCAACTGAAAAGCTCCACAATAGGCAAGAGATCTGTAGCCAAGTCAGAGTTATCACCTGACAAACAGTGAACGATACAACCCCCGTAGATGAAAATGGTTAACCAGCTTACAGAGATTGTACCTACATTCCAGAAGTATAATGAGCGAAGCCCCTGAAAACTTTCTTCATTCGACAACAGACTTCACAGGAATTTTCATCAATCTCACCCGCCAGAAATGCCTACGAATGCCTGAAATTGAGAAGACCTCCAAGTCAGCGAGGAGCCGTCAAGCTCTTCTTTGTTGGCTTGTTGAACTAGGGCATGAGCCGCAAGATGTGCACCAGCTGATTGACCAGCTAGATATAGTCTGATTTGAATGGCAGACATAATGTCAGCCAAATGCAACACAGACATGTAGCTCCTTAAAGAAAGTGACCCTGTGATATGGGTCTATGGCATGCTCACCTCTTGGGATCACCTCCAAAGTGTGTCACATTGTTCACAACAAAAGATATGCCCTTGATGATATCCTCGGTCATGTCACTCATGCTTCCCTGGGGAAAGTTCCTAGCAGTCACGGCAATGGCAGTCTCAGGGAAATCAGAGCTGCAGCTTGCCAGACCCTCCGCAAGTTTGTTGTTAGCAAGAACCACCTGTAATCAATACAAGCTACAATGATGTCGTTCTCGACAAGCTGCTGAGCGAGTAGGGCTCCCCAGGCCTTGTACCTGCAAACTCATTGCGGGCGATAAACTCAAGGTCAACTATAAGTAGAAGGGCTTGCAGTGGGAGACTTCGAAGCTATAACATTTGCAACTGCAGATTAACAGTGAGCAAGTACATGAGTCAAGCAACAGAGGTTTGTTTGCCCAACCCAATAATCCAAGCACCTCCAGTGATGAACACCACCACCGTTTTGGGCTCCTTACAGCCTCCATCTGGTAAATACAGATCTAACCTGCCCCAGAACGTTATCCATCAATACAGGCACGTTTGCAGCAACATTCACGCGAGCTCAGCTACTAGGTGGTCACCTGTTCCTCGGATTTTCACCATAGGTGACGCTTCGATGGACGTTCTTGGAGAAGAAATAGTAATAACCAACTGCAGCAGAAGGATGCAATCGGAGAAAAGGAAGTTAATGAACCGTCCCACAGCCAGTGTTGACAACTTGTCATTTTCAAACAGAAATAACCCTCCCATCCAGCTCATCCGCCGCAGAACACAGCGAGCTGTGCTCGAGAACAACCAGGCGTAGGAAAGGAAGTCTTACTTTGAAGAAATCCGGGCGATAAACACAAGGCGTACAAGCCAAGGGCCAAGAGTTTGGTAATCCATCGATAGCCCAACCTGAATATTCAGCGTGCCCAGACACCTTGTCAGACAATGCAACAGCGCAAGCACGTGTCAGGAATGCCAAACTCCACAGTAGCCCAGCCATTTTTCCACAAGCACCCGTACCCCAGATAAGTCAGCAAGCTGAAAGTGAGCCGGGTGATGAGCCAGGTTTCAGCTGCTGCGTGCTCGATCTCTCTTCTCAGGGACTGTCGTTGCGGGTGCCGCAGAATGGCAGTGTCCGTGACAGTTCTCCTCAAGGGCAACCGCCGCTCCTTGCAAGCTGGTCGCTTCGTCAGCAGGGCTGCATCTGCGGAGAGCTGGTGGCGAATAGTGATTCCATGCTTCGACAGAAGCCGCTGGCTCTCGCCGTCGTCCAGTTCTTGGATCTCGGGAACGGTCAGGCAAGGGCTCGATTGGCGCAGCGGGGAAGGGTGTGCCACCAATGGATCTGCACAATGAAGCGGGCACGGCCGCCTGGAATAAAATTCCATCCAAGCACTAGAAACGGAAATAGACTACGTCGGGTCGGAGGACGCTGGCGTGAGCGGCAGCGGCAGCAGCAGCAGCGGCGCACCTTGGGATGAAGCGATCAGAAGAGCATCTGGCACAAAGGCTCCCACCCGGTCCCCATTCGGAAAGGCCTTGTGGCCCTGCATGGATCTTCCGTGGACGCCCAGTGGTAGGCTAAGCGTATCACTCCCTACGGAATTGGGGAGTCTGAAACAAGAGAAGGCGCAAGAGAGCTGCCGCGGGCCATACGCACCCCGTTCCGCGCTCCTTGTAAGGCAGTGACGAGTGTTGACAAGCGGTGAGCTGTGGCGCGCAGGATAACATGGCCGCCTCCTACAACAGGCAACTGGGCACTGCTAACTTCCGCCACCGATATCGGCGTAATACATTCCGCTACTGGACAGCGCCGACCGGCACTACCTATTCCAGTTCAAGGGCAGATTAATTACCGTGGACCCAGCTGGACCGACGTTGGACGATACGTCGGGACTCGTCTCCACAGAAGCCATGGGTAGAGTCGACCAAGCCGTGTTGCACATTAGTCTAGAGAACCTAATCTAAGCACATTAAACTAGAGCAACGTAGGCTAAATTTAAGAGATAAATACTTGGCTGCATATATAGTTCCGTAATCGATAGAACCATTCCATAGGAAATAATTATGTTTTATTTCTCTCAAGTAATATGAATATTATCCCGGTGCATGCCGAAATTCCCACTATCTATGTATGCGCGTGCCCAACTGCTTGGCTGTCCTTGTTTTGGGAGCGTTGGCCAACTGTCCGAAAGCCGTTTGACAAATCTAGTGCGCATCAGTGGTGGGGTGAGAGCGCGCAACAGCGCTAGTTGATCCCACGACGAGCGCGTGCAAGAAGTACTTGATCGCGCATAGGAACCACCGATGATGGCACGCTTCGAGATCCCACGATGAGGGCGGACTGGAACCACCGGGGATGGTGCACAGGAAGCACCGAGGATAGCACACAAGAAGCATCGGAGATGGTGCATAAGAACCACCAGGGATGGTTAAGGGGTCATTTTGAGATGACTGATCTTGGAGAAATGTCGTGAAACCAACAGTTGGGAGACATTGGATGTGCAAGAATGCCTGGAGATGGGCTCAGTCCCAGCGTCCCAGGACACCCTCAGTCTCGACGTCCCGGGACACTCTTAGCCCTAGCGTCCCGAGACTTACATTGAATCTACTACTTGCATGCCCTAGCCTTATTTTCCTTTTCAAGATAGGCTATTGCTAGTTTCTTAAAGGCTATATATGTGCCCAATTGATTGGCGGCTTACATAAGTTTTCAACATGATTAGTTAGGGCTTGTTTCATGAATGTTGCGTAGAGGTTGACTTTAGGTTTGGCCATGGTTTATACCCTAGATGCGCTGGACAGGTGTAGGACGGCCATGATGGCTCACACCAAGGGAGGCGAGTCTGTTGGAATCATAAGGAGGAAGAAAGCTAACCGCTACTCGAATCTAAACGTGGAGATGATGATGGGCGTTGAGCTAAAAGGAGCGAGGGCGCACATTATTGTTGTTGTTGAAGTCACGCCAGCGGCGTTGAGAATTGCGGAGAACATTGGAGCATTCTTGGCTCTTGGAATGAGAGATTTGCTAACGTTTTTCTTGTGATCTTGCTTGTGAGAGTGGTTCATGGTGCAAGGGCGCCATTTCCAGACCTCCAGCCTCACAATCTTGTGAGGCCCCTTCAATTTTCAGTACCATGTTGTCCAACAGCATGCGTTGTTTCTTCACTTCAACAATCGGTGAGATTTGAGGAGGATTGAGCTGGAGGGAGGCAGCGGCGCAGCTACAGCACTGCAGCATCCCTAGGACGCCTCAAATCTAGCACTTAGATCTTTATTTCATTGCAATCTGGCACTGAGGACAGGAGCGGGGAGGCATTGATTTTGGAGAAGGGGCACGGCAAGGCACTACTGGGCAGCCCCGCAGGATTGGGGACCTCCACCTCACAATCTTGTGAGGCCCCTTCAATTTTCAGGACCATGTTGTCCAACAGCATGCGTTGTTTCTTCACTTCAACAATCGGTGAGATTTGAGGAGGATTGAGCTGGAGGGAGGCAATTCTGACAGACTGAGCATCCCTAGGACGCCTCAAATCTAGCACTTAGATCTTTATTTCATTGCAATCTGGCACTGAGGACAGGAGCGGGGAGGCATTGATTTTGGAGAAGGGGCACGGCAAGGCACTACTGGCGTGACCTGCAGGATTGGGGACCTCCACGGTATCCTGACCACTTCAACCTTCAATCCTCCAGATATGCAACGCACCTACAGTGGAGCAGCTATCTTGGAGGAATCGATTTTCTCAAAGACACGATCGGTTTCCGGACCTAATATCCTTCACGAGGTGGATTTGGTGGTGAAGAGATTCAATTTCTTATGTCTTGGCATTGTGAATTTTTCCAACAGCAAATCAGTGATTTTGGACAGGAATAGGTAGGAATTGCCCTGGGCATTCTCTGATTTCTTATCATATATCCTGCTGATCTGATTTGATTCTCATTGCTAATTTGGAGGTTTTCCCTCATCTTGGCATTTAAGCCCTCGTGGGAAGCGTAGATCAGTGCTGGACACCAGATCTGAAGGACCAGCAGTCCGAGTGGTTGCCTCAATATGGACTGATTTCTCGAACTAGTGCCGAATTTCACTAGTCAATGGCTTGGCCTCCTCCAATCTCAGCTTGGACTCCTCTCTTTTAGCAGCATAGTGTGTGGTTCTACGTAGAACGCTGAGATTTCTCTAGCCGCATGGTTGGGATGCTAAATGTTAGTTGCTGATTTTCATTCCTTTAACTGCTTTTCTCACATCTCAATTTTTGTTGATCAGCATTTCAGTACAGGCCGTGACGGCTTGTGCTGAGTTTTACTAGACTGTGCTTTCAATTTTTCAATCACAGCTGTGGAGCTGACCCTTTCTCTTGTGCGTGCTTTCATGGGGGATGCATTCTAAGGAGGATACAAGCCCACGTTACAGGCTTTGAACCCGTAACATTCCCAACCGAGTCACTCCCGAGTGCCTACAGCCCAGGAGGAGGAGGACAGCAAGGCGACAGCAGCAGTGGTTAGAGGAGGTGGAGGACGGCATCAGGCCCGAGACACCGCCCTCTACCTCAAGATTTGTAGCCTGCTAGTCTCCCTTGACCGAGCTTACCACATGCTAGTCGACAAAAGAACTCCTTTTTTGATGCGGGGCTAGCACAATTGGCAGTCCATGGTGAGAAGGGAGAATTCAGATTTGCCAGTGTGGTGAAAGAGAAGGAGAATGTTGGCTGCCTCAGCACCAGCCATACTCGGGACAATCCCAGCACCAGCCATACTCAGGACAGTCCTAGCACCAGCCATACTCAGCACGTGCACGTGCTTGTACTGGTAGCAAGTAGAATTCAACATATAGCTTGCTATGGATGCAAGGATGGCGATATTGAGCCTTCTACGTTAATGATTGCTGCATTAACCTTGTTGGTATGAGTCAGGTAGTATCTAAGCCATTATCTTGAAAATATAATAATAAAAGTTAAAACAACAAGAAATTAGGATAAATATCAAGAGGTAGTGCATGAGCATAATTAAAATATAATCAAGAGATAGATCATAGGACACATAACGAGAAATGATTGGGTCTATCAAAAGGCTGCCTCAATCAAATTTTTATCATAAACCAGGCAAAAAGTAACTCACGCTTTAAGCTGCTGTAAACTGGTAGTCCCATATTATAAATAGTGAGCCCTACTCAATGTCGCCCGTCTGCCAGATGCATTTCTCCACAACTTGAACCGTTATCCAATCCCCATCCTTGGGCAAAAGTTCTGGCCATAAAATTGGTGTTAGCACCACATTTAAGCAAAATGCGACAATGCTGACTGTTTACCTGTCCCTACAAAGTGAACAACTCTCGTATTCGTGGGCTTTGGTGGATACTTACCACAGGGGTATCACCACGAGGCTGCCCTAGCCCAGCACGTTCCCTTAAGACTACTGGGTAGGCTTGTTTTCCATACCTACAACCCCTTGTACCTCGCTGACCTGTCGAGCAGCAGGAGGAACTCGTGCTCCGGCAGCCTATTGTCGTCCTCGTCCTCGATCACCTTGGCCTCGAGCAAATCGTTGCGGACAATCTTTAGCACGATGACCCCACCCATTATGCGTATAACACTGACCTTAAAGTGCTTGCGCTTGGGGTTTCATAGGGGCTCTCCATCTCCAGATCCCAAGCCCCCAAATTTCATGGCTTATACCAATCTCTAAACTCGTGGTACAAAGCATCAGCGGACTCCGCAATCTGAACTGCTTACTCAAATGTGTGGCACTGCTTCTGAACAACACCCTTACGAACGGCATGTTTCACACCTATGGAATACTTGTCTAGTTTCTTTTCATCCGTGATGCCGGGGAGGCTCATGACGACCGTGCGAAACTTGCGAGTGTATGTTGCAATCGTTATCTGCTATGTCAATCGATCCAACTTCTCTCGAGCAACCTGCCTTGCTTTCAAGGGCACGAATTCTGCATGGACCAGCTGTACAAACTCGTCAAGGCTCCGATGCGCTCCTACCGCTCCTTGCGAAATCGACCAAAGCAACTACACCCACCACAACAGAGCCGCCCCCTTCGAGTACGTAGCTGCCATCTGTATCTCTTACCCCGGCTCAGTCCTGCTTAGCTGAATATACGTCTTCACTTGGTGGATCCAGAGTTTGACCTCCATCAGGTCCTCCTTGCCTTCAAAATTGTTAGGCTTGGATATCTTCGACCCAACCGTTGCCCTTTGTGGTCCGTGCGCACGTCAGCTCAACCACTATAGCACAGGCCACGCCATCAGACGGCCGCAGCCTCCATCTAAGGCATAAGGGCATCTCTCCTCGACACGTATCTCGATCGCCTTAGCTCGTGGTGAGCTTAGGCAAGCATCCGAGCTAGTCAGGTACGGTCGAGACCTTCCTCCATGGTGGACTCTTCTGATGGCATGACATAATAAACAGGTTAGAACATTCCTGCCCTAAACCCTAAGCCCTAAACCCAAGGCCATAATCGATTGCAATGATCAAGCTCGATTCCGCTTGTCATGAGTCGAACTTGCAAAACTAGGTAGTCCACTTGTACCGGGAGGAATGTGTCCACTATTAAGGGAGTCGGGCTTTATGCAGCTTTGCGTGGTACATGCCACTGATTGTGGTGGTAACCTCGTCATGATCACGCCAGCGGATTATCCACCTCTAATTGCGGAAGGCGCTATCAAAACTTATAGTGACAAGAAACCTTTTGGCCATTATCTCAACCATTGCAACTCCAAGTCCCTTGAAACGAATACAATAGTTAGAGGATAAAACAAACTGAGTTAGTTACAACTAACTAAGAGGTAACTAGCGCAGGTTAGACTAGCTAGAGTTATCTAGCGAACGGTTTGTGACTCTTCATATTGACGCTATAAAAGCCCAAATTGTTCTTCATAATTAAAAGCATTTGTTTCTCAGTTTCATATGCTTCCGCACAAGCTCTTCCAACTCCAATACAAATTGCCTATGTGAAACAAGTAGATTGATGTATAGCAACTTGAAAAGGCCTTATGCAAATTATATGCAGTTTGGAAGGCCACAACTACATCGCTTCTAACCTTCCATAAGTAGCTCAATTGCCACATCATCCAAATACCCTTAAGGTTGCATTGGATAGATAATGCATAGCAGGACGTAGTCGTCGAGAGTTGAAGTCTCTACGTAAGGCATCGCCACAAGACATCGTCATACAACGTCGCCACAGTTGGTCGTCATAGGACGTCGCCTCGAGACATTGTCACTCCATCAAGACATCAGTACCTAAGCATCCTGTCCACCAAATTCCCTTCTGTGTCAATCAACGTTGTCTTTGCTCCTTCTGCCGTTTATTCTTCACACAAAATCCTAAAAAGAGGGGAAAATACTATAAAAGCACAAATTAGCTGGCAAAGCCGACAAATTGTGGACTTCACATACCAAATTAGTAGAAGATGACGGTCCCTTCATAAATAAACTCAAATGGTCAAGGTATACGAATACTTAGGAGTCAACATATACACAAGAAAAATTGTGCATGAAGATGTACAGAGGGTTAAAGCAAAACTATGTGCGATGCAAAACTATATTACAAGGGAAAATATGAACATGACGGGATTTCTCTTCACTTGGTGGATCCGAGTTTGACCTCCATCAGGTCCTCCTTGCCTTCAAAATTGTTAGGCTTGGATATCTTCGACCCAACCGTTGCCCTTTGTGGCTGCCGCTGAGCTGCTGCGGCCACCTCAACCACTATAGCCTGGGCCACTGCAACTCGCACGGCCGCAGCCTCCATCTAAGGCATAAGGGCATCTCTCTCCGCACAATGCATCTCAGACTGCCTTAGCTCGTGGTGAGCTTAGGCAAGCATCCGAGCTAGTCAGGTACGGTCGAGACCTTCCTCCATGGTGGACTCTTCTGATGGCATGACATAATAAACAGGTTAGAACATTCCTGCCCTAAACCCTAAGCCCTAAACCCAAGGCCATAATCGATTGCAATGATCAGCCAAGCTCTGATTCCAGTTGTCATGAGTCGAACTTCGCAAACTAGGTAGTCCACTTGTACCGGGAGGAATGTGTCCACTATTAAGGGAGTCGGGCTTTATGCACTGGCTTGCGTAGTACATGCCACTGATTGTGGTGGTAACCTCGTCATGATCACGGCCAACAGCGGATTATCCAGCCTCTAATTGCGGAAGACTGAGCGCTATCAAAACTTATCCGTGACAAGAAACCTTTTGGCCATTATCTCAACCATTGCAACTCCAAGTCCCTTGAAACGAATACAATAGTTAGAGGATAAAACAAACTGAGTTAGTTACAACTAACTAAGAGGTAACTAGCGCAGGTTAGACTAGCTAGAGTTATCTAGCGAACGGTTTGTGACTCTTCATATTGACGCTATAAAAGCCCAAATTGTTCTTCATAATTAAAAGCATTTGTTTCTCGCTTTCATATGCTTCCGCAAGCTCTTCCAACTCCAATACAAATTGCCTATGTGAAACAAGTAGATTGATGTATAGCAACTTGAAAAGGCCTTATGCAAATTATATGCGCTTTGGAAGGCCACTACATCGCTTCTAACCTTCCATAAGTAGCTCAATTGCCACATCATCCAAATACCCTTAAGGTTGCATTGGATAGATAATGCATAGCGGGGCGTAGTCGCCGAGAGTTGAAGTCTCGTAAGGCATCGCCACAAGACATCGCCATACAACGTCCACGCTTGGTCGTCAGGGGCGTCGCCTCGAGACATTGTCACTCCATCAAGACATCGGTACTAAGCATCCTGTCCACCAAATTCCCTTCGTGTCAATCAACGTTGTCTTTGCTCCTTCTGGCGTTTATTCTTCACACAAAATCCTAAAAAGAGGGGAAAATACTATAAAAGCACAAATTAGCTGGCAAAGCCGACAAATTGTGGACTTCACATAGTAGAAGATGACGGTCCCTTCATAAATAAACTCAAATGGTCAAGGTATACGAATACTTAGGAGTCAACATATACACAAGAAAAATTGTGCATGAAGATGTACAGAGGGTTAAAGCAAAACTATGTGCGATGCAAAACTATATTACAAGGGAAAATATGAACATGACGGGATTTCTCTTCACTGTTTACGATATTTGCTTCAACCACCATACTTGTAAAAGACACTTGTACTTGAAGGAGTCCATCTTACAAATGAAACCTCTGCCAGGAAAAGGAATTACTAGCCAAGGGAGTAGCGGATACCTCACATCACCGATAATGTCTTCTCTAATGCAAAACCATTAATTGGGATGCAACACCCACTTAGATGTCTTCCAACATTTGCCAAAAGATACTACTCATTATTGCACAATGTATTCGCATGTCGTTAGTTGCACTAGGCCATCATGCCATAATAACTAGAGCGTTGCGGCGACTGGAGCTCATCGCCTCTATGTCCAAGCCCCGAAGTGTGAATTCTTGCAAGAACGTCTGGAGTATTTAGGGCACATCATTGATGCTGAAGGTATCTGTGTAGACCCCACGAGATTCTGACTACTTTGGTGACTACCTCTATGTTGGCATACTCTAATCCAGCCTTCCCTTTATTGTTACAGCTAATGCCTCCAATCTTGCCGTCAGTGTGGTCCTTCAACAAGACCAAGGCCAAGGACGCCAGCCGATTGCTTACTTCTCGCGAAAATTGGAGGGTGCCGAGTTGCATTGGACAAGCAGTGAAAAGGAGACTCAAGCTTAGGTCCTGGCTTTAAAGACTTGGCACTGTTTCTTGGAGGGTGCCCCTTTTGAGCTCGAGACAGATCATTGCCCTCAAAATTATCTCAAGCAGCAGACTCTCTCTCAAGCAAGCCCGGCTTGTTTAGAATACTAGTATCAAATCCGATATGTCAAGGGTCGTCACAACCAAGTTGCTGATGCTTTAAATATGATTCATACTAACGCACTTTAAAGTTGCGATTCAACCTAATTGGTAGGATGAAATTGCAAGGGCTCTCATATAGGATGTCGATGCCCACTCTACTTTTCATGCCCTTCGAGCTGGCTCCTTTGATTGGGCTAGGTGGGATGGTCTTCTATGGTATCGTTATCGGCTCTTCGTTCCTCAGGTCCCTCATATATGCCGGGCCTTGATTTCTAAAGCCCACAATGTTCCATTTGCAGGCCACCAGGGTGTAAATTGTACTACTACCATTCTTAGTCGGCTCTATTCTTGGCCTCAACTCACTGAGGATGTGTGAGATTATGTCCTCCTCTGCAACTTCTACCAACACAACAAAGCTTGTCATCAATGTCCTACTAGCCAGCTCCAACCCTTGCCTGTCCCTTTGCTTCCTTGGGAGCAAGTCACACTTGACTTCATAATTAAAAGCATTTGTTTCTCGGTTTCATATGCTTCCGCACAAGCTCTTCCAACTCCAATACAAATTGCCTATGTGAAACAAGTAGATTGATGTATAGCAACTTGAAAAGGCCTTATGCAAATTATATGCGTTTGAAGGCCACAACTACATCGCTTCTAACCTTCCATAAGTAGCTCAATTGCCACATCATCCAAATACCCTTAAGGTTGCATTGGATAGATAATGCATAGCATGACGTAGTCGTCGAGAGTTGAAGTCTCTACGTAAGGCATCGCCACAAGACATCGTCATACAACGTCGCCACAGTTGGTCGTCATAGGACGTCGCCTCGAGACATTGTCACTCCATCAAGACATCGATACTAAGCATCCTGTCACCAAATTCCCTTCGTGTCAATCAACGTTGTCTTTGCTCCTTCACGCGTTTATTCTTCACACAAAATCCTAAAAAGAGGAAAATACTATAAAAGCACAAATTAGTCAAAGCCGACAAATTGTGGACTTCACATACCAAATTAGTAGAAGATGACGGTCCTTCATAAATAAACTCAAATGGTCAAGGTATACGAATACTTAGGAGTCAACATACACAAGAAAAATTGTGCATGAAGATGTACAGGGTTAAAGCAAAACTATGTATGCAAAACTATATTACAAGGGAAAATATGAACATGACGGATTTCTCTTTGTACGATATTTGCTTCAACCACCATACTTGTAAAAGACACTTGTACTTGAAGGAGTCCATCTTACAAATGAAACCTCTGCCAGAAAAGGAATTACTAGCCAAGGGAGCGGATACCTCACATCACCGATAATGTCTTCTCTAATGCAAAACCATTAATTGGGATGCAACACCCACTTAGATGTCTTCCAACATTTGCCAAAAGATACTACTCATTATTGCACAATGTATTCGCATGTCGTTAGTTGCACTAGGCCATCATGCCATAATAACTAGGCGTTGCGGAGCTCATCGCCTCTATGTCCAAGCCCAAGTGTGAATTCTTGCAAGAACGTCTGAGTATTTAGGGCACATCATTGATGTCAAGGTATCTGTAGACCCACGAGATTGACTACTTTGGTGACTACCTCTATGTTGGCATACTCTAATCCAGCCTTCCCTTTATGTGACTAATGCCTCCAATCTTGCCGTCGGTGGTCCTTCAACAAGACCAAGGCCAAGGGCGCCGACCGATTGCTTACTTCTCGCGAAAATTGGAGGGTGCCGAGTTGCATTGGACAAGCAGTGAAAAGGAGACTCAAGCTTAGGTCCTGGCTTTAAAGACTTGGCCTTTCTTGGAGGTGCCTTTGAGCTCGAGACGGATCATCAAAATTATCTCAAGCTCTCTCTCTCTCAAGCAAGCCCGCTGGCTTGAGTTGCTTCAGCAGTACTAGTATCAAATCCGATATGTCAAGGGTCGTCACAACCAAGTTGCTGATGCTTTAAATATGATTCATACTAACGCACTTTCTGAGTTGCAGATTCAACCTAATTGGTAGGATGAAATTGCAAGGGCTCTCATATAGGATGTCGATGCCCACTCTACTTTTCATGCCCTTCGAGCTGGCTCCTTTGATTGGGCTAGGTGGGATGGTCTTCTATGGTATCGTTATCGGCTCTTCGTTCCTCAGGTCCCTCATATATGCCGGGCCTTGATTTCTAAAGCCCACAATGTTCCATTTGCAGGCCACCAGGGTGTAAATTGTACTACTACCATTCTTAGTCGGCTCTATTCTTGGCCTCAACTCACTGAGGATGTGTGAGATTATGTCCTCCTCTGCAACTTCTACCAACACAACAAAGCTTGTCATCAATGTCCTACTAGCCAGCTCCAACCCTTGCCTGTCCCTTTGCTTCCTTGGGAGCAAGTCACACTTGACTTCATAACCGGACTGCCTCGCACTGCTACTGGCTTTGATGCATTGCTAGTCTTCACGGATAAGCTTATTGGTCAAGTGCTCCTTGCCCCCACTACTGAGACATGCTCTATTAAACAAATTGCTGACTTGTTTTTGAAAGTGGTTTATCGTGCCCATGGCCTCCCTCGCTCTCTTGTGAGTGATCGTGAGTACAAGTTTACGTCCCGCTTCTGGCAAGTGGTTCACTGTGGTCTTGGCATCAAGCCCCTGTGTGTCTACTACCTTTCACCCTCCGAAGTCCATTGTGCATAGCAAACGAATGCTCCGTTGGAAGATGAATGGTCGTAGCTGTTATAAAGTCCATGCAAACCGGAAAAATTCGGATCTTGTGGCGTTATCGTAATAGGCAGGTATAACGAGTCAGAAGGAGATGGAAGATGAAAATATGGGAATTTGGCAATGGATGTTATCCTAAAATAACAGGGACGGGCAAAAAAGGTTAAAAACTGGTGGAGAAAGAGGAGCGGGCTACCAGATGACCAGGAGCCACACAAAGCGCCCCTCCGTCCGCCTCTGGCCAGGGTCGCTGAATCGCCCCTCCTCATTCTCTCTCCCGTCCACTCACATCATCCGCAGGCTCCCTTGGCGAGCTAACCCTCAGGCTGCCTTCTGTGCCGAGCATCTGGAGCATGGCGATGGCTGCGGTGGCGCTGGAAGCCACGCCGCTAGTGGCAGCCCGCTCCTCGGCGCCCTCCGTCTCCTACCCCTCTTCCTGCTCGGGCCACGCCTCTGCGGCGATGCTCAAGTCCACAAGGCACGTCTTCCCCCCCTGCTCCGGCCTCAGAGTATGTGCAGCTCGTCCTGCCCCCTCGGCTTCCCTCCCCACGCGCCGTGCCTCGTCCCATCGAGGAATTGTTGCAGAGGTGCAGGAGACCGTGACCGGAGGTATGTCACCATGTGCTATTATGTGCCAGCGGGGGAAGCCACTGCTGCTGCATGTCCCGCGAGACACTCGGCAAAGCTTGCCAGTGGATCGCCAGCGGCTCTGGTTGCATCACTGTGCACGCTTACCTTGTTTTTCCTTTAGCTTTGTTCGCTCTTCATTCACTGCGGCTTTGCTTGACCCGTTGTTTGTCTGCCTTGGTTTCCTTCTGTGACTTCAGCTCTTGTTTCTCTTCCGACTCTGTTGCCTGCTCCTCCCTCTTGTTGAAGGCTAACGTCCGTTATGCTGGCCGGATGCAGCTGGTGTTGTATCGGATAAGACTTTCAAAAAGCTAGTGCTTGAAAGTGACATCCCCGTGCTGGTGGATTTCTGGGCGCCCTGGTGCGGGCCCTGTCGAATGATAGCTCCGTTGATCGACGAGCTTGCGAGGACGTATGCGGGCAGGTTAAAATGTTTGAAGCTGAACACGGATGAGAGCCCGGGTGTGGCCACGGAGTATGGCATCCGCAGCATTCCGACTGTGATGATTTTTAAGGATGGGGTGAAGAAGGACACCGTCATTGGAGCTGTACCCAAAACCACCTTGACGGCAACAATTGACAAGTACCTCGACTGGAAGTAAGCGAGGGAAGAGCTTGGCCTTTGTTGTGCTTGAGGCGGGCAAGGGTTAGTGTGTGGGGTCGTTGCCCGATAACCGTGCTACCGGCAGCTCCCGCAGATGGCATCAGAAATGTATCATTGTATATCTGTTAGCAAGTTTCTCATTTGCAGGCTCCAATCCGAGGAGGCCAGCCAGCTACCAGCAAAGTCGATTGTATGCAAAGTATCGTGCAGCTTTCTTAGATTTCGACTGTCAAACCTCTCCATTTGTTTTTATTCAGTGTATGTACATGGCGCATCTCTTGCTTCATCCCCTCCTTCTGTTCCGGCTTATTGTAATACCTTGCCAGTAAGGTCCGTTGTGTGCCCGCCGGACTCGAAGCGGATGAACTTGTCAATGAAAATAACGGGCAACGCAGGCCTCGTTGCTACACGCACGTGGCTGTCCTACGACAGAGTCAAGATCTCATATTCTTAGCAATTTCACCGAACGCTTTAGCAAGCTCTCCTAATACATGGACCATAGCAGCTCCTTGCTCCTGCCTGAGGTTTCGGTCCATCAGACTGTTTTCCTTGAGAACATCTGTGAAGGCCTTGGTACTTTTGTCTAGAACGGAGATGATGAAGTCATCTGGGAACTGAGAGCTTAGCTGCCGCTTCCTGGACTTAAATACTGGCGTTTCTCTAGGAAGTTCTTCACCGTTTGAACCTAAGGATAGGAGCCATCACACCAAGTAAGCATGGATCGTGACGCGATCAGAAACGACATGGGGACATGCAGGTAGGATAAGGGCAGGCACTTACAGTCAAGAGTAGCAAAAATTTCATCTCCACTGGTCGGGCTGGAGTCATGGACTGGAGGAGCGGGGACCTCGGCATCACAAAAGTCCAAATCATCCAAGTTCGGGGACTGGCTGTAGATGCGGTTTTTATGCTCGGCAGCAACATGCTTGGCTCCCGATTTCCTGCCAAACCAATCCATGCTTCGAAACACATCCACGTCGAAGAGCGGGGGCAGCTTCAGCCGCTTCTTACGGTCCGACTTCATGAGCCAGTAGGTCTCGGTGCCACCCTTGAGCTTCTGGTAGTCCTTGATCTTCTTGTAGTCAGTCACCAGCTGACTCCATCGCTTGCGGCACTGGGCGTCAGATCGGTCACAGCCGTTGGCCTTGCAGTGCTCAGAAATGGCAGCCCATTTCTCGTCTGCGGACAATCGCAACCTTTCCTGGGAGGGCAGCTTTTTGCCTACGAATTGCCCCAAGGGCGAATGGATTTGGATTTCAGGAAGGGAAGCCGCGGCCTGGACCCCAGATCCATCACAGGTTTCCAACACAAGGCCACCGCGTGAGATGCCATGGCCTGGTAAGATCACATGAAATCAATCAACGTCACCGACCTTGGATGAAACCAGAGCATACCACTATGCCACTCAGGGCTTCCTCGTGCTGCCGCTGCCGCTTGTTGGACAAGTCTTCGAGCTCGCGGCGCTTGCCTAGCTCCTCGCTCTCGCGCTTCTTGGCCAGCACCAACACCTTGGTTTCGTGGATGGACCAGCGTACGCTACGATGCTGCTTCTCTTTCTCCTGCAGCAACAACGCCTTGTCTTTTTGCTGCACAAGGCCCCCTTCCTCCTCCCCTTCTTCCTGCTCTTCCTCACCACCTGCAAACTCCGTGTGCGAACTCTCTGGGTCCATTCCCTCTCCCGACCCTACGCTGCTCCGTTCCTTGCCTCCCGCAAGGGTAGGTACGTAGCTGCTGCCTTACCTTCGGGTAAAAGGCCACGGTTGAAAGGCAAAGCCTAAGTTCATAATAGACGTGTACACTACACACCAGTTCCGAAGTTCCCCTTTCCCTCTCACATTCACGTAGCGTGCCAACTGGTCTAATGAATTTTTCATTTAACAAACAGAGTTAGGGCTGGTTTCCATGGACAAGTTTTCATCAACTTCAACTTCTCACATGACTATATGTATAATTAGGACAAAAACAAAGCAAGTTTGGGGGAAGTTTCAACAAACTCCCAGGATGAGCGGAGACGAGCGGGTCCAGCTAGTTGAACCGGGTACGAAAGCCATGGTGTCACGTTGAGGTTTTCCCCGGTCTCCCAAGCGCGGGCTTGCAACGCGGGCAATTGCAAGGACACGGTGCTGGAAAAGGGTGGGAGGCAAATGTGTAATCGATCAGGAAGGCAGCCGCTTGGGCAAGAAGGGAAAGCAAGGGTACGAGCTGAAGCAACGGTGATGGCTGAAGGCTTGGGGCAGCCGTCTCAAAGATGCAGCTTGCCATTAAGTGCGCTGCCTTCGAGTTCTTTGCTCCCCAATTTTCCCATAAGTTATCCATTGCATGGCTTTCATCTCGCCTTTCAGTTATCCGGCCAGGCCTGTCACCTCACAAATTGATGTACCCACAGCAACAGTCATGAGCCAGGGCCTGTCCACACACCAGGGATTTCAGGCACCGAGGAAAGTGCGGACATTGCAGGAGCTTCACATTTTGCAGGCAGCTTAGTAGATTGATCACGAATCCAGAGTGATGGGAGGCAACAGGGAAAAGAACAAGAAGGGTACTGAACGGTGGGAGGAAGTGGCACGCTACTGCTATATGAATGGTGTGGTGTGTACTGCGAGTCAGGCCAGAAGTAAGTGGGACAATCTCGCAAAGGATTGGAAAAAAATCAATGACCATTGCCGGCATCCATTAAGTGGACAGGATACGTATTGGCAGATGACTGTAAGAGATATAATGCGCTTGTCGACATCATATACAATCTGAAGGTTTATCTTAGCAATGTTTGCTCCATTTCTTGCAGCACGCAACCTGCATAATGTCACTGCTAGTTGCCAAGTACCTTGACTTTGGGAGCAATTGGAGTTGTTAAAGAACACTTCAAGCCGCTGCCCCAGACTTTGCAAACTTGGGTGACATCAACACCATGCCACCAGGTACTACCTTTTGCTTACTCCTCCTAACTACATTGATGAAACTTCAGATGAAGCTCATGACTTGCTGGCTTCTAATGTGCGCAATTTTTTGCAGACACGCCTAATTCTTGAAGAGAGGCCTCACCTAGTGCTGCCCCTCCAGAACCTAGTGAGGAGTCTCCATCACCAGCCGAGTCTTTGAACATAGGCATGGAGTCTGAAGATGCAGTTGATGCTTTGAAGGGCAGCCGGAAAAAAAGGAAGGTGCTCACTTCTTAACGAGGTGAAGATTTGTTCATAACTATGACTAGCAATTTTGTGGAACAATTAAGAGACACAGAAGCCAACAAAGACAAGCGATACAAAGCTTACATGGATTTCCAAGAGAGAGTGCACCAGGACATTACGACGCACGACCGTGCTCTTGTGCAGACACAGACACAGAACCAGATAAGTGAAGGTTTTGTGCATGCATTCATAAAGATAGGTGATGCCTTGAACATGATAGGAGATAAAATGTCTTAGAATCAGCCACTTGTATCTTGCATTTCACGGCTAGACCACAAGAAATTAGTTATGTTGTTACGAAGTTCGTCATCACCTGCATCTATATTGTAATAAGGGATAGTTCATAAGCCAGCATCATGTGTGTGCTGGTCATCATTTTCTATCATAGCCATCTCTCCACGGTCAATCAGCACGTTATGTAGGTAGCAGCAGCACATCAAGAGTGCCCACAATGTGTCAATGTTAATCTTCCAAATGGTTCTCCCTAACATTCTCCATATACCTTTAAACTTACCGAATGCTCGTTCTACCACCATGCGGGTAGAAGAATGCTTAAAATTGAAGTAGTCTTTCTTCACAAAAATATTTCTTCCCGGAAATGGTGTAAGAAGCCACGGCAGTGAGGGATATCCCGTGTCTCCCACAATGTACTCCCTGGCGTTGCCCATCAATGCTCACCATTCAGGATATCTCCTGCCATAGCTTTTCGACAGAGGCCTGCATTACTGAAAATCCTTGCATCATTTACAGAACCCAGGAACCCAGCAAACACATCTATAAAATGCATCTTCATGTCAACTACCCCTTGGATGCAGACACTATAATCATGATTACGATCGAAGTAATCAGTTGCCATTTCCCCGGATATGAGCTCCATTTTGACGTGTGTTACGTCAATTGCGCGACAGCAATTGACTAATCCTTGATGCATTCAAATTCTGCCTTGCAGCTAGCTAGAGCTTCTCCTTGTGGCCAAGCAATGTGGTGTCTCCCTCTTCTGATCATGGCTCTTATGAATCACCACACAATTTTCGAAGCTGTAGATTCCGCTACACCAAAAAGTTTCGCAATGGACTTGAGAGTATCCCCTATGGCAAGTCTTCTAATTGGTAGAGCCACTGGGATGTTAAACAGTAATTGCCTGTTTGGAATCCGTCGTAGAACTAATGGTGTCTTCCTAGTCAGATCCACAGCCACCAAGCTACACATATACTCAAATGTGGCAGGTGTCATTCTAAAAAACTCTCTAAAACGCTCAGGATCAGTTGTCCATGTTGCTTCCTTAAAAAAGGACCACCAAGCCAAACTCCTGTCCTTGATATATTGGTCACTAGGAGTACATTGCTTGCGTGAAAGAACTGAAATGTGAGTGGAAGCAAGAAGGAACATCATAGAAGAAATTGTGGTATGTGCACCTTCCTTAGCATTCAGTTGCCTTGCTTGCCTGCATGAAGGAAACCGTTTAGGTTGACGGTAAAGATAATTTATTGCAACAGGCAATGCAATTGCTAAAGCAAGACCTGAACACACAACGAGCTTTTTATTCTTATCATGGCCATACATAGAATCAATGTCCTGAGCGGCCGCGCACTGAGCTGCATCACGGGCTTCCATCAGCAGGCGCTCAAAGTGAAGAATTAGCTATCGCACTCAAGTGACTTGCATAAAGTGCAAAGCTTGGGACGAAAGCCGGACTCCCATGAGCGCTGAGTAGCTGGTCGCTTGCGAGTGATGAGTAGCCGGTGAAGGTCCTTTTTTTACGGAAGGAATGCACATATGGAAGCCATGGAAAGTGGCAACACCGTTCCGGTCCAATTGCAAGTTGAAAAAGCTGGCGTAAATATCGGCCCTCATGGAAACCAGCCCTTAGAGGGCCTCGTCTTGCTACATCGCTACATCGTGCTGGCCAACCTCATAGTAGAGGGGTCGCTCTACCCCGTTCCAACCTGTACAATTAGCCTTGAGAGCCTTTTTTTAGAGAAAATGAATCGAGATATATTAAAAATAAAAAACCTTAAGGGCTGGGAACCTCAACCTAGAAAGTTTAGCCTAGCAAACACAAGAATGGATGATAAGTGGATCATAAGTTCATGAGCAATTTGCTCTTTGAAGTGACATTTTGAGATGGTTTGTGTATGGTAAAGCGATGACATTATGCATATGAGGGTGTCATAGGTCCGACCGGAAAAATCAAAGAAACATATAACCAAGCACCCGCTCTCACATTCCCCACTATGTCATTGCCATTCCAATAGCAATTGTGGAAGCAACCTAGGTCCGATTATGCGGACACACAATTTCAAGTCCATCGAACTATTTCCGGAAATGGTGTAAGAAGCCAGCGATGAGGATATCCGTGTCTCCCACAATGTACTCCCTGGCGTTGCCCATCAATGCTCACCATTCGTGATATCTCCCGCCATAGCTTTTCGGCGAGGCTGCATTCTGAAAATCCTTGCATCATTTACGAACCGGGAACCCGGCAAACATCTATAAAATGCATCTTCATGTCAACTACCCTTGGATGCGAACACTATAATCATGATTACGATCGAGTAATCGGGTTGCCATTTCCGGATATGAGCTCCATTTTGGCGTGTGTTACGTCAATTGCGACGAATTGACTAATCCTTGATGCATTCAAATTACGCCTTGCGACTAGCTAGAGCTTCTCCTTGTGGCCAAGCAATGTGGTGTCTCCCTCTTCGATCATGGCTCTTATGAATCACCACACAATTTTGAATGTAGATTCCGCTACACCAAAAGTTTCGCAATGGACTTGAGAGTATCCCCTATGGCAAGTCTTCTAATTGGTAGAGCCTTGGATGTTAAACAGATTACTTTGGAATCCGTCTAGAACTAATGGTGTCTTCCTAGTCGGATCCACCACCAAGCTACACATATACTCAAATGTGGCGGTGTCATTCTAAAACTCTCTAAAACGCTCAGATCGCTTGTCCATGTTGCTTCCTTAAAAGGACCACCAAGCCAAACTCCCGTCCTTGATATATTGGTCACTAGGAGTACATTGCTTGCGTGAAAGAACTGAAATGTGAGTGGAAGCAAGAAGGAACATCATAGAAGAAATTGTGGTATGTGCACCTTCCTTAGCATTCGCTTGCCTTGCTTGCATGAAGGAAACCGTTTAGGTTGACGGTAAAGATAATTTATTACAGCAGTAATGCAATTGCTAAAGCAAGACCGAACACACGAGCTTTTATTCTTATCATGGCCATACATAGAATCAATGTCTGAGCACGAGGCATCACGGGCTTCCATCGTGACGCTCAAAGTGAAGAATTAGCTATCGCACTCAAGTGACTTGCATAAAGTGCAAAGCTTGGGACGGCCGGACTCCATAGGAGTAGCTGGTCTTGCAGTGATGAGTAGCCAGTGAAGGTCCTTTTTGGAAGGAATGCACATATGGAAGCCATGGAAAGTGGCAACACCGTTCGGTCCAATTGCAAGTTGAAAAAGCTGGCGTAAATATCGGCCCTCATGGAAACCAGCCCTTAGAGGGCCTCGTCTTGCTACATCGCTACATCGTGCTGGCCAACCTCATAGTAGAGGGTCGCTCTGCGTTCCAACCTTGAGAGCCTTTTTAGAAAATGAATCGAGATATATTAAAAATAAAAAACCTTAAGGGCTGGGAACCTCAACCTAGAAAGTTTAGCCTAGCAAACACAAGAATGGATGATAAGTGGATCATAAGTTCATGAGCAATTTGCTCTTTGAAGTCGGCATTTTTGAGATGGTTTGTGTATGGTAAAGGCAGTCAGACATTATGCATATGAGGGTGTCATAGGTCCGACCGGAAAAATCAAAGAAACATATAACCAAGCACCCGCTCTCACATTCCCCACTATGCCGCTGCCATTCCAATAGCAATTGTGGAAGCAACCTAGGTCCGATTGCGGCAGACACACAATTTCAAGTCCATCTGAACTATTTCCGTGGAAAAATAGCCTAAGACATCCCAGTCATACTTTGGTTAAGGAACTCCAAGAGTTTCAGAAGAGGGAGTAGAGGCTCATAATGTTCATCCAATGGAAGGTCAAATCTCATAACAATGGAAGAGACAAAGTGAGTCAAAGCGTCCGTATGAACGTTCTTTCACCAATCCAACTTCAGGATATCACAATAGAGCATAAGATAATCACGAAAGATAAGGCGTTAAGCAATCACAAGTGGAACGATCCAAGATAAAGATGAAAGCTTCTTGGCCAATAGACCAGTGAGGCGAGAACCCAACAAGTACAGATAGGGGCATTGTATGCAATTTTTGCATGAAACTAATTCATACTAATGTGGCCTTTTGTGGGCAATTCTGCGTTCTGTATTAGAACGCAGAATTCTTCTATCTAGCAAGATGGGGTGGTGAAACGGGGAGCCATCTGACTATCATAGATTAGATGGTTCCTTATTTTGCCGCCCCATCTTCTACTTTACGAATCTCTTCCTAAGCCTACAATTCAATGTCTTAGAGCCATCAATCCTGGCAAAATGAAAACTTGATGGATACCTTAACGTGCCCCACCTTGTGGAATTGATAAGGCTTTGTGGAGTTTGTTCTTTTTGTTTGCTCAGTTGCAGTTGGGACTAGGGCAGACTAACCTAGTCGCATTTATGACAGTGCGCCAACTACATTCACACATAATGATGCAGTGAGGTAGTAACACGAAATGGCAAGAGCCATTTTGCAATGTCAAGCAAACCATAATTCCCACTAGCGGACCAGAAACGTTAGGACACGATGCAAGTACAAATGGTAAACCGTCCAATAAACCCCACCGTCCAATAAACCCCACTCTGTCATTCCTTCCACAGGGAAAGAAGTGAAAGTCCAGTAGCCTTAATAAAAGCTTAATGAGGAGAGTTTAGCCTTCGTGAGGAGATCTCAACACCCAAACAAGCACGATTCCCATGGCAAGAGACATGAACGTGACCGGGGGAACGTACACTAACATTCCAACAAAAAGAATTTTGATTCGACCACGAAAAATGAATTTTAATTCGATCAGGAAACACGAAAGTTAACACGGAAAGTTGGTTTTGAGCCCATACACGAACGTTCCAGGGTTAAGGCAGAATTTTAAACCGATTTCACATGTTCAGTTTTGACTTGTTTTCATCTGTCATTCGTCAAATATGTAGTCATTCATCAAATATTTTTTGAATTAGATTTTAAATCAGTATGATATCTTGTGAATTTAGATAGGCTGCAGGCACAACTGTTGTGTCGTATTTTACAAGAGGGGCTCTACAATAGGCATCCAAAAACGGCGGCTTTCCAACGCTCCAGTGGAGCAAGAATGTCAAAAGTCTAGGAGTCTACACTAAGGCAGGGGCGGAGCCGGTGGGTTCCGGAGGCGTGCGAAAGCCTGCGAGCTTGGGACTAGCCTCCATGTCCAGTGCCTCCATCAACTGTTCCAAGGCAGTGGAAGACTCCTCCGAGGCGGACTTGGATTTCAACCGACGCCTGGATTTGGACTTCCGAGAGCGGTTGTCCGACGGAGGGGTTGCATCCGCAGCCCTGATTTCTCCAGCCCCTCGGTCGTCCACGTCTAACGACACCACAGCACGGGGGTCGATGAAGACCGGCGATCCTGGGGCATATCTGGGCGGCGACGTGGTCTGCACTGGTGCAGCCGGCGACGCATTGGCCTCCACTGCCGGGCTGCTGCTGGCTGGAGGCTCGGGGCTGGATTGGGGCGGAATCGCACTCCCCACCCCGATCGGCTTAGGTTGAAGAATCTGAGGAGAGATGTAGGAGCACCAGCGGCTGCGGGGCAGCACAGGCAGCAGCAGCCCCTTGACAAGCATTTTCACCCCCAGCTTCAGGGACGTGTCTTCCGTGGGCGCCAGCTTCAGCAGCTGGTTCATCAAGGCGTACCATTCGTTCACCAGCTGGGCGACGAAGCTGAGAAGGAGTAGAACCAACATGAAGATGCTTAGTCCCAAGTCGTCGTCGGCAGGACGGTCTCGGGCCAAGAGCACCAGGGAGGCGGTGAAGATGCCCAGCTCGCAGAGGACGGAAATTGTCTCCACCAGCTGCACTCCGCGGCGGACGAAGGGCTTGCATGCCACCAGGTATGCGAGCTGCAGCAGGGTGGCGGTCCACACCACCCATACCTGACTCCATGACTGCTGGCCTTGGCCGGTGTAGTACGCTCCCGAGACCACTCCCAGGAGAATCCGCCTGGCGATGTCAGCTAGCAGGTAGGCAGAGCGCAAGGAGCCCATGACTTGCTCGCCGTCGGTGATGCTTGCAGCCTCACTTTCGTCGCTTGTGTCCACGGCGCGCATTCTTCCGATTCCATTGGCGCCGCTGTAAACCCATCGTGGCGGGGCTGCACCGCTTTCCAGAGTCTTGATCTTCGGGGGCCCCTTACGGTCCTCGAACAGCAGGCCGTAGCGAGGGAGGAATGTCGGGGCCAGACCCTCTCGCCGTACCCACTTGCTAATAGCATTCTTGCCACCCACGGATCTCAGAATCTTCCCAATCAAAGGCACTGCTTTCTCACGCTCGTCGCTCCTCACCTCCTCGTATTGAACAAAGGCTCCCATGAAGATAGCCACTACCAAGAACATGCCAACTGACAAGAAGAACGATACAGGTACGGCCAATAGCAGCACTCCAACTACAATGCCCCCGGCAGATCCCCCTGCAAACCCACCCATTCCGGTCAGCATCCCCAGCACACTCATGGGTGCAACACGAGTCAGCACAGCTGCACTAGCAACCAGCCTCAAGTGCGTACCTCTGATCACAAATGCTGACGCCTGACACACGCAGGGCACGGCCAAAATGAGCAGAAATAACTCAAATCTGGGAAAGGACAAGGCTCCTCTCAGGGATGTTCTTGTCCTCCACCGCAGAAGCACCACCAGCACCATGTGAAGCACGATCAGGGCTCCTCCAACAGTACCCAACCAAAACAAGTTCCTTCCGAATCCCCACCACCTGCGAATCACAGCAGCCCACACGCTTATAACACTCGTAGCTCTCTCTCACTGCCAAATTTGAAATGCGCTAGCCGGCTAGCTGGCTTACCCATGGGTGGTATATCCGCTGACACTGCCCAAAACCACCACAGGACTGAGTCCGGTCAAGCTTCCGTTCTGCGCGACAGCCACCATGAGTCAAAACATAATCATTTCCGCATGAGGTTGCTGTCGGAGATGAAGCCACTTCAACAGAAATTTGGCGTGCAGCTCACCAAGAAAAATGTTTCGTACTCCGTTGCACTAAGAGCAGGACCGTACATGGAACCATTCGCTCCAAGCCTGCGCTCCTGCCGAGAGAGGTGTCCTTCAACACCCCACTTCAGAGCCACCACATCGACAGCTTGCCTCCTTTTTCCCCTATTTCGCAACCACGCCCCATCGATGTCTATCCTTCCCACGGGCATCAACATTCTGGGAACATTGAATTGAGATATAGATGGAGTCCCTCCGACCGGCGTGATATCCTCACTATGCTTTTCTTCCCACGGAAGCCGCACATTAGGAATGGTCCACCTGAGTCCCCTGGCTGTCTCACTGTATTTGATAGGTAAACTCACTGCCAAATAGCTGGACAGCGCCAAAACCTGAACATGGCTTGCCATCCCCTGCACATACGCATGCAATCACATCTCAATGCTCCAGGAGTCCACGATAGTCGCATGCACGGCTTAACAGCAGGACAAGTTCCAAACAGATAAACGGCTTTAAACAGTGTTCAGGGTGCTCCGCCAACAATTTGCATCAGGGTACAGCTTGATCTTCGAAGTCTTTATTCATACCAGCAAGTTTCGTGAAGGATCAGCTCCGATAGATCCTGCTGTTCTACTTGCCAGTGCACCAGCAGCAGCTAGGGTTGCCGAAGAGATTGCAAGGGTCCCAGAAGCTACTGCTGTTGCAAGTAGACCAACAGTGACGAACGATGAGAGTGCCACCGAGACTGCTGGAGTGGTATCTGCACACCAGCATAAACAAGGGGGTTGACTACGAAGTTCAGAAAAAACACATAAAAAGAGACCAGAGTGATCACACCTACAGAGCATGTAGCGACAATCCTAAAAGCAGATCCCTGTTAGGTCACTTGAAAAGAGAAAGGTACTCACAGTGTCTCACTTGAACCATGTTCGAAGCCAAATTGGCATTGCCGGCAACATCAGCAGCTTTATTCTCTCCCACCACAACAGAGACAACGTCATCTGCTGCCACGTATACTTGCAAGGCGTATGAGAGTTTAGATTGTTCCACAAAGCTGCAAAGCAGAGACAGCGCATCAGAAAAAAAAGCCAGACATTACAGAGTACTGCCTTTCAAACAAATGATGAAGGCATCAAATCCTGCACCTGCCTTGTCATCGTGCCTCCTGTGACTCCTACTCCAGAACGGTTGAAACCAAACACAGGCTCACTGAACTGAACAAAGATAGCAACTTGTTGGTCTCTTGTCCTTGATGGAGTTTGTGTAACAAGCTTGACCGATGGTCTCACAGGATCTGCCGACAATTACAGCCACAGAGTTCAGGAAGTGCAGCCCCTTGAAGGCCTCGTGTGAAGGAACGACACTCACAATAGGTACACAAACCAAGTTTTTGTCCCCTCTCACAACACGTACCGTAGAGACAAGCCAGGGACGTTGGCTCAACAGCCAAACCTGATCTACCATAAACCGTGTTAGGAGGAAGGGCCACCGAAACCACGGATGAGCTGTGGTTGGGTTGAATCTGGAGACCCACCAAGACCGATCAGGAGTAAAATAAGCAGGAGTACCGGGAAAAGGTAGGACAGGCTTGGAACAGACAGCAGAATTGCGCCAGTGTGCATATTCACCTTGAATGCGAACCTCCGATTGCCCTTACTTTTTCGTTTAGTTGGGAAGAGGATAGCGTGCGTCGGTAGAAGAGCACTTCCAATTTCAAAGGAACTGTTCAGGACAGGCGAACTGAAGTCAAGGTAGAGGAGAAGATCAGCTGTTGAATTGGTAGCCTCCACGGTCCTGGCTTCATTGTTGATTTGCAACTGAGCCCCAGCGATAGGAGTCCAGACATTGACCGTCACAGGATTGCGATCTGCAGGTGCAGATTAATGGTGCTTAGTAGCAAGCACCAAGTAGAAGCTGACAAGCACACAAGGTGAGATCAACCTCGTTGTGACCCCCCCCGAAAAAACAGAAAAAAAAAAGGAGTCTCAGAGAAAGGACAGAAAGGAGACAGACCAAAGCGTACAGTGGCGTTGGAGTTTACTGTTCTTTGAAAAAGCCTTCCAGCAGAATCAACGCAGAAGGCTTTTCGCATGGCTAGTACAACTTTGCCTGTCTGATTGATTGTAGAGAGATTGACTTGCAAGGAATACTTCAATCCAGGCTCGGTTTCGTTCAAAGAGGATGGAAGAACAACTCCATCACCGTAGATCAGCAGCTAAAGCAGAAAACAGACGAGTGAGCTGAATTGGAGAGTGGGTGACTGCACTGTCAGAAGTGACATCCAAAAGACTAGACTTACATCACACGCTGCAGCGTCACTGCACTGAAAGCCAGTCTGGTTGCCAGCATCCGGTCGATAGCAGGGCTTGCTAAAAGTGACATCCACTTGGAGGCTCTCGGCAGCAGTGAAGGGAGGCCCGGCAAAAATGGACGCCGTGGGTGCGTCATTGTCTGCAGAACCAGAGCCGTGTGAACCCAAGCAGAAGCAAGCAAAAGCAAAGCAAAAAGAAGTACTTGCATACAGCCAGGGGCTGACCTTCCTGCGCATACACCCGCGCCGGCCTAGGCAGAGGCAGCAGCAGCAGCAGACAAATGGCCAGAGCAGCCAGCGCAAGGCGTCGAGAGAGCCTCGGAGGCGAATCCATGAGACAGAAGGCAGGATCAGGACGGCATTTGCAGCCTCTGACAGACGAGCGAGCGCGGGCCGCGCCGTAATTCAGCCAGTGCCGGCGTCATCCTGACAGCAAGCTGCGGGTCGGCGTGTCACAGGAATGCGGGAACGGGCGGGTCCTGAGCTGAGCTGAGAGGGAGCTGGGAAGGTGCAAAACACTAGGCTTGGGTGTGTGGCGTTCCATCTTCAGGCAGTGGTGGCAGGTTGATCGGCCCCGGATTGGGAGCCGAGAGCGGGGATTGCAGGCCGGGTGAGACGAAAGTCCATCCCTCCACACTCCCCGTTACAGCTCATCCTTCTAGGTGCTTTCAGCGCTGTGTCTTCCTCTTCGGGAGAAACGGAAGCGGCGTCCATAGCGGGATGCGCAGCAGCAGTAGCAGCAGCAGCAGCAGCAGCAGCAGCAGAAACGGAGGCAGTCCGGGCCCGGTGGGAGGCAGGGCAGGGAGCGGCAGGCAGCTGCAGGACGAGTGTGGTTGGCGGGAGGGAGGCAGCGCAAGCGCGGGCATTCGTCATAGAGGCAGGCGTCGAGCTGACCAGAGGGAGCTCATCTCAGCGAGCTGCAATGCACTGCACGGCACACAGCAAAGGGCGGGCGAAGGTGGGCGGGGGCAGAGGCGAGCTAGAGAGCCTCGGTGGGTGCCACACATGTGGGCCCTTACTGCGGCTAACGTAGCTCACTTTTAGCTAGAATAGAAGCTTCAGGTTCAAATTGGGTCCCCTGCTATGTCTTTGCACCCCTTTCTTTAGCACCTGCTTAGTTTTCATGTGTGGTCCACACTGCAGTAACTCAGTAACTCCAATCACCAATTAGCACTTTACATTTTTATTTATTTCCAAGAAAGAGGACCGCCTTTACCCCCCTTTACCGCCTTTACAGCCTTTACCGCCTTTTCAATATAAAATTCTTGCCCTGGCCTTACGTGATGAGTTTCGCCCGTGAGCGTGTCAAGGGCATCACAAGAGTGCTAAGCATCCAACACCACCTATACTCATCGTGAATTCAGGTGAGGTCCTTGTTTTAGGTCTCTCAGTCTCGTCGTCTAATGGGTTTGTTTAAGTGGTTGATTGAGTCAGCCCTTCCACATGAGTTTAGACCAATGATTTGGTGCTCTCTGATAAATAGTTTGGTGCTTGAATGGTGAAGCAAATATCTCATGCCTCCAGGTTTTATTAGGTTGGTTCAATAGTTTTGCCTCCTACAAAGTAGCCACGGTATCAATATCGTGGATATTGCAGTGGGGGATTTTGGGCATGCTAACATTGCTTAGTAGTTGGTGTTAATTTGGAGTTTGTTTATGTGTTATTTTAAGTCGGCATAATTTGTTGGCCATCGAGTGAGTTGTTCATCTTCTCTAGTCCTCACTAGTTTGGCGTGTAGGATATTGTAAGAGTGTCTAAGCTTGCATCTCGGTTGTGTTTGGAGAGGGTGTACGATGTTGTTGGAGTGCTTGGACCTGCAGTTTAGGTGTTTGAGAGGAGGTACCCTCATATGGGATGAGGGCTCTCAAGAGGAAAGATCCAAGTGTTGGAGAACCCTAAGATCATCTTCTCGTATGAGAGAGGGTACCCTCATCTCATATGAGGGTTCCCAATAGGAAAGTTCCAGGTGTTGGAAAATTGTAAATATCATCTTCTAGTTGTAATTAGAGAAATCGTGTTGTATTAAGAATGATTTCTCCTATGAGCAAAAAATCGAAACTTGATTCTTCTTATTGCGAAAAGATTTTAAATTTTTAGTTCAAGATTGGAGATGTTCATGGAATCCTATGTGTTTGCAGCTTTCATAACGGATTAGGTTTGAGGACGAGGTCTCACGGATTCATAATGATGACTTTAAATAAAAAAAATATTTTGCTATTCTATTCTATTTTTATGTTTTCCTTGGGACTTAGAGTTCAAGGAATTGGAGTGAATTGGGGAACTCTATCATCTCATGTTCTCGATCCAGAAGACGGCATTAGGCTTATCAAAGAATATGGATTTGATAAAGTGAAGTTTTTTTCACCAGAACTCAAACTATTAGATGCTTTGACAGCTCATCAGGAACTTGAAGTGATGGTTCAATGTACCAATGGGGATTTATTCAATATATCTGCAAGTCTTGACTTTACTAAAACTTGGCTACAAAAAAATATTGTAAAGTTTACTAGTCGAGGGGCAGCAATCACGTAAGTCTTTTGATATTAAGTAACCATGTTTTTTTATTTTAAATTTATGATATTTCAAAATTTAAAATAAATTAAAAAATCTTATCTTTGATGTATGCTTAGCATATTTAGTTGTAATGTAGGTTGATTGGTATGGGCAATGAACCATTTCTAAAGGATTACGGGGATCAGTATACTTCAGTTTTGTTGCCAGCAACTCGAAATATGTATCATGCTCTAAAAGAAACAAACCTCCATAATTCAATCTCCCTTACTATTCCAATGAATGGAGATGTCTTATCGGGTGCTGGATCACCATCACAGGCAACTTTCCGCGAAGATGTTTCAGAGTTGATGACAGAGATTGTTCAGTACTTGTACTCAATTGATGGAGTATTTATGATCAACATATACCCTTTTTTTGACACACTCTACGATCCTAATTTTCCCCTTCCTTTTGCATTTTTTGACGGAAATGACACGACCCCTGCATATTCAAATGTGTTCACTGCAACATATGATATGCTTGTAGGTGCACTAACAAATATCAGCTTTGGCGACATGGATATAATAGTGGGCGAAACGGGATGGCCAACAGATGGTGCTGACAATGCCAACTTAATCAATGCACAAAAATTCAACCAGGGATTTTGTGATTTTGTAAATAGCGAAATAGGTACTCCACTACAGCCGTACAAAGCCGTGCAAGCTTTTCTATTTGGCCTGAATGATGAAGATTTAAAGTCAACTTTACCGGGTTGGTTTGAGCATTCTTGGGGATTGGCTGATCTACATGGTGATCCCAAATATCCTCTACAATGCGGCCACTTATCATCAAATAGTACACCTCCTTCTCCAGCTCGCAGTCCTCGTCCTCGTCCTCATCCCCGTCCTCTTGTACCAGCTGCTCATCATGTATCAGAAGCTGCGTTCAGTCATTACAGGTCCCCAACCCTGGCTTTGTGTTTTAGTGTTGTAGCTCTTTTTGGTCTAGTTCTCTCTTAATCTAAGTGTACCAAAGCATATCATGCACAAAGGCTTGTGACAAAACAAGACTACCTTCCTTATCTTCATCAACATATATGCATTGAGGAGAGGTATGCGCATAGGTGGCTGGACATGGAGCCTGCCAGTTGCTTGCTCCCTCTGAATTGTCTTATGTTACCGATGGGCTTGGTCCATGTGTATTTATTCAATAACGTTACATGGTAGGATTAAATGGCCGGGGACAAAGAGAAGTAAGTCTGAAGGGAATAGTCTGACGAGTCGGGGGGAGAAAGCGTGGGGGTGAAAGAAGGGGAAGGGCAGGGGGCGGGACATGGTATAAAGGCAGCTTGTGACGAAGCGAGGCCCGTGCAAGGCTGGGCCTGGCGCCCTGTAAAAGGCTGTACTGCGCAGCAGCAGAGAGTGCAAGCAGGTATGTACCGGCACCTGCTCCATCACTCCCCGCCTGCCACCAGCCAGCCGGCCAGCCAGCGTCCGCTGTGTCCTGGGTGTAACGATGTGGCAATTATGGGCAGGCGCCCCCTCCCCCCTTCTGTACATACGTGAACCCAAAACGGAAAGGATCTCGGTTCTGCCATCTGACATCCCCCACCAATGGGGTTGGCACACCCTATTTCCAGCAAATCATGGGAGAGCGGGAAGTTGGAACTCGACCGCCCGACCCCGGCCTCGGCCTCTGGCCTCGGCGCCTTCCCTTCCCCTCCCTTCCAAACCCTCCCTTCCCTTCCTTCCCTTCCTCCTTCCCTTCCCTCCTTCCCTCCTTTCCCTCCTTCCCTTCCTTCCTCCTCTTCCCTCCTTCCCTCCCTTCCCTCGCTCCCTCCTCTTCCTTTCCCTTCCCTCCTCTTCCCTCCTTCCCTCCTCTTCCCTCCCTTCCTCCTCTTCCCCTCCCTTCCCTCCTCTTCCCCTCCCTTCCATCCGCTTCCCCTCCTTTTCCTCCCTTCCATCCCTTCCCTCCTCTTCCCCTCCCTTCCCCTCCCTTCCCTTCCACTTTGGAACCTTCAACATATCCTGACCAGGTCAACACCACACACTTCGCTTTGAAAATCAGTAACAGTAACAGTCACAGTCACAGTCACCATTTGCAACTGTGCGGTAACAACTGCAGCAACACCCACGTTAATGCAGCTTGCAGCTCATCCGCCACGGTCCGCATACATTTTTGCTAACCGCCTGCCTGCCTGCAGCTGTGCAGTGCACACTCTCCCACATCCCTACAGGTGTACGTACATATAGTGCACATGAAAGGTCACTGACTTGAATCCCCACAGCCCATAAAGGCTGCATCCCACAATATCCTGCTTGAATTTGCAGGCGGGAAAGGATAAGACAAAGGAATCAAAATATGCGTGTATCAACGGTCTCTCCTACGAGTTTTGGTACACGCAAATGCATTACATAAATGACATCCAGGCCAGGTTATGGATGCTTCAACACCGCTATTGCCAAAGAATTGCCGAGCTGCCGACCTACAGTATGTGCTCCTCTTTTCATAAATGATGATGGCCTGGCTGGGTTGTGCTTCAACACCGATGCTGCAAAAGAATTACCGAGCTGCCAAACTAGTCTACTCCTCTTTTCTGCCTTTCACACCATTGTTGTCAAGATGGACGCCCTTCACCTCAGAAAGTCCGCCGGCCGACTCAAGTTGTTGCCGCTTCTGTCACATCAGACATGACCCCATTAGTCCCTTTGCTTTATTCGTCATCAAGTACCTGCTGGAGGTAACATGGTGACTGCTGACACGTCCATCACTGACAAACTAAAAGACCCCTTAACAAAATGAAAGTAGAAAGGTCCTGGTCCTCGAACATACCTTCTGCTTCTGATATCGGTAACCCTGCAGGAAAACAGAGATGAAACTACCTGAGCTCATGACACAAAACCCAAAGCCCAGCCATTGCTTCTAATTGAGAAGCAAATGGGAATACACCACGCTGGAAGCTGGAGAGACACCTCACCTTGTCAGTCCCGTAGATGTAGTCACAATATGTGAAGACGGATGCAAAGTTACTCTGGCTTTTCTCCCCGATGAAGTGATGGTAGTCGTGATACTCAGCACCTCCGTAGAATGGGATGAGTTTTGTGGGATTCCATGGGAAGTCGTACCTGAACACAAGCCAGAGCCACCGGCATGGCACAGTGCAACGTGAGAAAGATGTCAATTGCACACGTGCGCAAGCAAGGAAATCCTACGAGTCGCCATACCCGCTGTGCGTGTCGAGAGCCTCTATTTGGCGTAGACCCACCCAAAGCCAGAACGTGATCATGTGTCCGGGAGTAATTGCGGGGCCCAAAAAGGCAGGGACACCCAAAATGAGCACCTCCGCCCAGTGCGCATGGGGTGCTGCAAAGCTCATAGGTGCTGAAAACTTGTGATGGACATAGTGGATGTTCTTAAAGCCCCATTTGGAGTGCAGCCAGCGATGCAGCCAGTAGTTCCCGTAGTCCTCCACCACAAAGTAAACCCCTAGTTGAAGGAGCACCTCCCACAGGCTGGGCAGAGGGAGACCTGCCCGAATACCAACGAGCTGCACTGCAGCACAAGGAGAAATTACAACAAGAAGGCGCTGGGCAACCCACCTCCGACACAGGGAGTTGCAGAGGCTCTTCCAGCGCTTGCACAGTGCTGATTGCACACTACCTGTGACTGTTCGCCAAGCAGGACAACAATGCAGCAAAGCGAAAAAAAAAACGAGTTAGAGCTTCCGGCTACCTTGATCAGCGGGTAAGACGAGAGCTGCAAGGGCCCCACGACCGTGATGAATACTCTCATCACGTTCTTCCAGCACTCCAAAACCTCCCGCAATGAGGTGTGCACTCCTGGCTGAATCTTGTACCTCTCAAAGGCCTGGATCTTGAGCGCATCCAGCAAGACCATGGGCACCGGGACCAAATTGAAAATAAGGAAGAGGAAGAGGATGTTGCAAAAATACAGGTAACAATCTGGCACATCAGCGGTATACTTCAGCCATATCGCTTCCGCAGAAGTGAGATCTCGACCCAGAGCCTCCCCGGCCGCTTGGGCGGAGCAATACGGGAGCATCTCGCTCACTCAAGGCGCTGCCTCCAGACAACAATGTCACCAACCTGCCCCTTCCCCTGCTCCTCCTACTGCATGGAACTTCAGGGAAGACACCTGTGAAAATTCCTTGAGGGATGTATGAGAGTTATACTACTCTGCAAATCTGCTTGCTAAATCAGCCCTCTAGAATAATAGGGTTCCTCCTGCAATTGGCGGTTACACGTGTCTGGGTAGAAGGAGGGAACGAAGACACTTTGAGAGCTGTTACACTGTTACACTAGTGCTGTCGCATTTACTTGTGCGGTGTCGTGGAATCGCCAGCGGAAGCCCTCTGAATCGGCCAGCGACTTCGAACAAGTCACTGAGGAGAGATGCGATTCCCCAACTCCTCTAGCCTCTGATGGCCACTGGCGCTTTCCAATCCTGTCGTTTGTGACATTGGTTTTTACATCAACGCCCAAGAACAATCGACATACCTATATAGACTACATGGATCAGGTTCTGGGGATTATCGAACCATAATCAAAGCCTCCAGATACTCGTCCACGTAGGCCAAGGAAGGCCAATAATCCGTCCGTATGCGGACCAAAGTTGAGAACTCTGACACCTCCATCTTGAAAAGCATGTGATACCGAGGAGGCAAGAAAATAAGAATGTGTATCGAGCCCTTGTGTAGGTTACTGTTGGCAGCATCCTCTCTCGACTCAGTTACAGCCAGCTCCTTACAGGACTCCAACTCCACACCAGCAGCTGCATCATCAGCCCCTTTCAGCCTCAAGTGCGGCGGCACCAAGCTGACAGCAGCAGGCCTTCTTGCAGCTTTGATGCTGGAGTCACCTTGTTCCTGCCAGACGATGTCTCCTAATGCTGAACGGCTCCTCGTTTCTGAAACAATGGGCTCCCCACTTACAGCCACTACAAAAGGTGCCAACCAGTGCTCTACTGCGTCCACCACACCGCCTGCTGCAGCCTCTAACAGCTTCACTGACTCCGTGCCCCTGACATCTATGCCAGCCCTCCCACCCTTGAGCAGGAATGTCTCACCTCCCAACTTACCTGGTCCTCCACATGCTTCCCACATAGCCCGATACACATCGTAACGATATCTAGCCTGCTCCTGTGTCCCCACATGTGCAGGACACGGAGTAGCCATAAAAAGGTCCTCAAATCCTATGCGAACGCTATCCAGCTGTCCTCGTACAGTATTCCCGTTCTCGTCATTGAACACTATTCTAGCTTCCACCAAAGTCGGTACTGGTTCTTTAGGCTCCAGCTCTATCTCCAGCTTCTGTACCAAAGCACTATCATCTAGCTCAGCAAGCTCCACCTCTAGTTCACTGCCCTGGGCCACCCCATCTAATTGCACAGAAGTACTGGTGGCCAGTACACCAGGATCACCATCATCTGTTGCAACTTGCTGCTTGTTCCCAGTTCTTCCTTCCAAAAGCCTGTCCTCTCCGTGCAATGCGTTTCCTGTTCTGCTGAAGCTGCTGCGGCGAGATGGCCTCGTACTAGGCACAAAAGGTAGCCTCAGTTTTGGTATTGCCGCATAGGGCCCAGACGAGTGGAAGGATATCACCACTGCATACAGAGCTGGCCAGGTATCACGTGACCTCCACATTGCAGTGACAGCTTCTTCTGGTGAAGAAGTCTTTGAATCAGCTTCAGCCAACCACCTGAGCTTTATTTCGCCTTGGAACCGGAGCTCACAATGCACATGGACTCTGAAACCAGCTCCATTGTGGAAGTCGGGAATGTCAGAGAAGTGCTGACGCAGAGTGTTCAGGACAAATGAGCTTTCAGCATCCAGGACCCTGGGCACGTTTCCCGCAGGCCCAAAACCTGAAGGTTCCAAAACCAAGATTGCATCATCTTCCACTTCAAAAGCTTGTTGCTCTGTTGGGGACTGCTCTGTGGGCTTCACTTGTTCACCTTTGAAGTTGGACCCAATAGCATTGTAGAGAACCATTGTCCACGAATGTGGGACTGTGAGAGGCCTTGCTCTAGTCAGTACAACGTAAGATGCAACTCTCAATCTTCTCCTTTTGATGTCTGCTCGGTAAGAGAGAGATCTTCTTAAAGCTGAAACACCCAGCAAATTGTGGGAGGCAGACTCCTCCTGCTCATCCCCAGAGCCCAACATCTTGCGCAGTTTCCTTCCTGGTATGGTGATGAGCATCCGCAAAAAGAGCCTGAAAGGAAGGAGAGGACACCATTCTATCTCAGTGACAAATCCGGGTGGGCAACCAGTTTGCAACGGAGTGAACAAAAGAGCAGAGACAGGAAGCAGCCAGTGGAGAGAAGGGGGCCCTTGTTTACCTGGCAGAATCTCGCACTTCAAGGTCAGGAAAATGTTGAGTCAAGTAGGCTAGCAGGTCGGCCAATGCAGTGAGCATCCTGGAACTGCGGTGATGTGCCATTAAAATTCTACAGATACCAAGGACCTGGCTTCCTCTTATCCACATGACCCAACCCCTGTGACCACCCTTGAATCGTTGAACTTGACCGGTTGCATAAACAGTGACAGCCTGAAGAAGAGGCTGAGGGGAGATGTGCGCACACCCTGCCATCCGTTCAAAGAGCGGGAAGTAAGCTGGGAGGTGAAAATCGGGTGGCAATCTGGGCACAAGCTGGTCACTGAGAGTGTGGAGAAGACGATCTCCCAGAGCCCTGTGCGAGCTGCAAATGAGGAGCCTGTCAGTGAAGTAGAGCAAGCTAGGTACCAGTCTGCGCAACTCTACTGCCACGGTAAGCAGGATGTCTTGAAGTGCCTTGAAAAGGTCAGAGTGTGTGACCAGAGGGACAGGCTGCTGTGATCCCTCAACATCCCCAGATTGAGGCACAGCTGCTGTGAAGAACCTGTGCAGAACGTGAAAAGCTAGGCGCGTCTCCGTGCTCTCAGCAGGAAGCCATTTGAAGGCGGACAAGGAGGTAAGCCCCGTACTGAGTAGCTGACTAGCAGTCTGGAAGGTATGCACTCCTCCATTGGCAGCGACAGATGCTGCCTGGAGACGAGCCGCACAAAAAGCAAGGGCATCCAGCTTGGCTGCTTTCAACGACAGAGAGTCGAACACAACAGGGTGAAGCCGGGGTGCCAAAGGAAGCAGGACTGTCGGGTGCCTCTGGGAATGCAGCCTGTCGATCCCCAGAGTCCAGTGAATAGCAAGGAGGCGGAAGGGAAGCGGTTGCCAGCTATCGTTGCAGAGCAGCATGAGGCGCTTCAGAATGGCATCCTCGTCGAGGATGAAAGCCTGCACGAAGTTGGCGTACATCATCAGAACCACGTGGCACAGCAGAGGGCTGTAGGTGTGCAACACGGACGCAAACTGGTGCTTGAACAGGGAGCCATGCAGCTCCAACGCTGGTGCAATGTGGATGAGGTACGCAACAAACTCCAGCAACCCGTACTCCGTCAGCAGCTGCGGGGCTTCCAGCAAGTAGGACATGACGCGGTGGCATTCCTTCAACCCCGAGGGCGTGAGATGGCGCGACGGAATTCCAGCCGCCTCCTGCCCTGGCACAGATCCTGCTAGGAAGGCCGGGGCCGAGAACGGCACCAAGGGCACCGCCGTGGACACCAGGGTGTGCGCGGCCGCAGCAGAGGAGGTCTTGGACGGAGCGTTGAGCATGTGCGCGCAGACGTTGTGCACGATGCCGGTGAGCAGCAGCGTGTAGCTCTGCGAGACATGCGTCCTCTCAGCCTGGCACGAATTGTAGACGTGCCCCAGGCAGGCGTGCAGCAGGCAGGGGTAGGCGATCTCCAGCTCGCGCAGGCACTCGCACGCCACGCCCCGCACGTGCCGATCCGCCGCGGAGTTGGTCCGGTTGATGAAGGTGAGGAAGAGCTCCACCAGGGTTTCCAGCGCCCGGAGCGCCGTGTGGAGCGCGTCCAGAACGATGGCCAGCACCGAGGCCGTGATCATCATCTGCTCCTTGACGCTGTTGGACACCACATTGCCGTCGTTGGCCGTGTGCAGGAGGCCCCTGGTGCAGTCCACCACGGCGGTGAAGCCGGACTGGACGGAAGTGCCGATCAAGCGCGCCGCCTGCTCCTCCAGGAAGAAGCAGAGCTGGAGCTTGAGGGGAGACTCCTTCTTGGCGATGATTTGCAGAGCCTGCTCCAGCAGCGCATGTCCAGGATGCTCCGCCAGCCATCTCGCTTGAGCTGCGTGCGCATCCGCGCCGAAATCCTGCAACACCTTCTCCCACTCCTGCGTCGACAGAGGCTTCGCTCCCTTGTCGGCCGCCATGGCCGGGCCGTCGCGTGCCCGCCTTCAGAGCTGCTGTACAGGCATCGAGCAGCGCTGCCGGTGCCGGGTGGCGGTGCCCGGTCCGGCCCGTTCCGGGTCCCGGCCGCCGTCCCGGGTGCTGTGTACCAATGTAGTATATACTGCATATACATATTATTCATGTCTGCATTTCTTTTTTTCTCAGCGAAATATGTACATACAGATTTAGGTCTGCCGCAGTTTGCGAACGTTTTACATTATACCCATCTTGCTTTGTGTAAGGATGAAGGAAAAGGTGATGTCGCTCATGTGGCTGTTTCTGCTGGCGCTTGCGTCGGCGGCGCCTGCCTCCGCCGGTGCATCACAGTGAGATAGCTCACTCTTGCCTGCTGCTCGTTGCAGGCACCCGGGGATGCTCACGCTGTGGAACTGGATGCAGCAGACCTGAAATTCGGCAGCTCAGGGTTGGCGAAGAGCTGACATGGGAGAAGCTGGCGTTGCGCGATGGACGATGCATTTACGAGCTGCTTGGTTTGGAGACGTCCAAGCATTACGAAGTCAAGATTTCCTACCCTGCATCTGTAGGTATGCGATGCCGTGGCGTGCCGTGAGCGGAGGCTCCTTGAGAGGCTGGATACTCCACGCATGTGTTGTTCATGACGCTGTTATTCCGCAGATACCGGCCATCTTCTCCCTCAGCCTGGTTGAAGATGTAGCGACGGTTGCTGGTGGCGGAAGGCTGGGTAGGAAGTTGCTCAACACCGAAAAGATTACGTTTGGCGCAAGCCAAAAGGTTGCCTTCTGTGACGAGTGGGAAAGAAAAGGTTTTGTTTTGGCTTCTGTTCAAGAATGTGTGGAGATCCGCGGCTTGGTTTCTTACCTACGTTCTTGGTGACAGTTGGGTAGGAGCAGTGTTCTGGTGAGCGTGCGGCCTGAAGGCTTTGTAGGTATTCCGGGGGTGCAAGATCAGGAGTGGATTGTGTACAACATTTGTAAGTTCTCCTCTTTTCTTTCAGTGAGCTTGTTAGCTTCCTTCGTTTTGGATTTTTGGTTTGATTGACGAGGACGGAGTGGTTGTTTTCGCAGTGTGCGAGGAGGTGATTCTAGGTCTTCCCAAGCAGGCTTGGTGGATGGGCTTGCTGCTCGTTGTGGCTCTGGTGGGCAGTGTAACAGTGTGGCGGCACGGGGCATTATCCAGGATGCTCTTCACGGATGACGAAGCCAAAAATCAGTAGTGAGTTTGTAGTGTAAGCCTCCTTCCCAGGCCTATCTTACATTGGGTGTGGAATTAGAATCCTACCTCAAAGAATGGTTGGGAGTGAGCGACGGGGAAGAGAGAGGAGCCGCTGTAGTAGTCTACTGTGTGAGTGACTGAGGAACTATGATTTACAGGAAGAGAGGTGCCATGACCAGAGTGATAGTTGCCAACATTTTGATAAGCACATGAAGCGACGGTCCGGCTGTATCCTTGAAGGGATCTCCTACGGTATCTCCAGTGATCGCTGCCTTATGTGCCTCACTACCCTTGCCTCCCAGCGCGCCAGTCTCGATATACTTTTTGGCATTGTCCCAGGCCCCGCCGGAGGTATTGAGGAAGAGCGCCATCAGAATACCGGTGACAGTGGCGAACATGAGAAACGCGGCCACAGCTTTGGCGCCCAGCAGTTCCTGCCCGGTGTATCGGCCGAGCAGCCGCATCGTCAATCCCAGCGCCATGGGCGAGAACAGGGCCAGAAGGCCGGGCTTGATCATCTCCCGCAGCGCGGCGGCCGCCACCAGCGACACGCAACGCGCATAGTCCGGCTTGTCCTGGTAAGTGAGAATCCCAGGGCGCTCCTGGAACTGTCGCCGAACCTCCCGCACTACCTCCTGCGCGGTGCGCCCGACGGCGGCGCAGGCCCACGCAGAGAAGAGGAAGATGAGCGCCGAGCCCAGCAGCCCCGACACGAAGAGCTCGGGCACGGCTATGTCCACCTGCGAGAAGGCCACGCCGGCGAAGGACGCCACCTCGTCCATGTAGGCGGAGAAGAGCAGGAAGGAGGAAAGCGCGGCGGATCCGATGGCGAAGCCCTTGGTGGTGGCCTTGGTGGTGTTCCCCACCGCGTCCAGCAGATCCGTGATGGCCCGCACCGCCGGTGGCTGCTGGCTCATCTCCGCAATCCCCCCTGCGTTGTCCGCGATCGGCCCCATCATATCCATGGTGAGCACGTAGGCGGCAGTGGTGAGCATCCCCATGGTCGCCACCGCAGTCCCGAACAGCCCCCCAGCCGGCGCGCCCGTGACCGCGTCCCGCAGCCCCGACGTCCTCCCCAGCCAGTACGCCGTCACGATCGCCACGCTGATGAGCAGAGCGGGAATAGCCGTCGCCTCCATCCCCAGCCCCACGCCCGCAATCACGTTCGTCCCATGCCCAGTGGTACACGCCATCGCCAGCGCCCGCACCGGCTCGTACTTGTAGTCCGTGTAGTACTGGGCGAGGCGGACGAATGCGTACGCCGTCGCGATGCCCACCAGCCCGCAGAGCGCGAAGTGCAGCCACGCATAGGGAGCCTGCTCCGAGTGCAACAACCATCTCGTAGCCCCGGCCAATCCCACAGTCGCCAGCCCCAGGCTGAGCGAGTACGCGCGGTGCATCACCGCCATGGGGTCCTCCGCCACCACCGGCCCTGTCCCCGCTCCGGCGGCCTCTTCTTCGTCCATGAGCACAACGGAGGTCGCCGAGGAGGAGGAAGACGATAAGGAAATGGAGAGAATCCCCACCCCGGACACCACCACGTCCAGCGTGTGCACCACGAGCGGGAAGAGCACGAACCCGATGGCAGACCCGTCCTCGTCCAGCCTGCACCTGCGCACCAGCGAGCTCCCCAAGATCATGGCGCTGATGATCTCCGCCGCAATGCTCTCGAACAGATCCGCCCCCCGCGCCGCGCAGTCCCCGACGTTGTCCCCCACCAGATCCGCGATCACAGCCGGGTTCCGCGCGTCGTCCTCCGGGATGCCCTGCTCCACCTTCCCCACTAAATCGGCCCCCACGTCGGCGGCCTTGGTGTAGATCCCGCCCCCGAGCTGCGCGAAGAGCGCCACAAACGACGCCCCGAACCCGTACCCCACCAAGAGGAGGGGGACAGACCCCGAGCTCGCCGGACCCAGGAGACACCACACTCCCGCGTACAGCACAGCCACTCCCAGCACCGTCATGCTCACCACCAGAAGCGCGGAGCACCCCGGCCCGCACCGCCACCACCAGCGGCTCCCGGGCAGACCGCCTCGCCGCGGCCGCCACACGCACATTGGCCCGCACCGCAACCCACATCCCCGCGAACCCGGCCAGGGCCGAGCAGACCGCGCCCAGCCCGAACGCGGCAGTGGTCACCAGCGCCAGCGTCCTCCGCCCCACCTCCTCCTGCTCCCCGCCCGGGGCGCGCACCAGGTACATGGTGAGGATGCAGGCGGCCAGCAGGAAGCCCATCTTGGAGATGGTGCCGTACTGCGTGCGGAAAAAGCCCTCGGCGCCCTCCCGGATGGCGTCCGCCACCACCACCATCTCCGCCGGGCCCTCGTCCTTGCGCACCACCCAGGCCGCCAGATACCAGGCCAGCGCCACCGCCCCGACGCACACCAGCAGCACCAGCGCCAGGATCCACGACACCTGCGCCCCCATGTAGAGCAGGCCCAGCAGCGCCGCCAGCCCGGTGAGCGCCGTCCACGGCCTCCCCGTCCCAGCTCCCCGCATCGCCTTCATCCCGCCCCGCCTTTCCCTTCCCGGACGCCACCCCGCCGCGCCCGATCTTGCCCTCCTTCTGGTACACCAGCGGCAGCTCCGCGTCCTTGTCCGCCATCTCCCCACCTCTCGGACGCCTCCTTCTTCCTCCTCCTTCTCCTCCTCCTCCTCCTCCTACTCTCGCAGATCGCAACAACCTAACCTAACATAGCTCCGGGGATCCTCGCGAACCTATGTAGACTCCAGTCCATCCCGCACCCTCCAGACCTACGCGCTCCAAGAACCTGATGCCTTATGCCATCGCCAACCCTAATAGTAACATGGTGCAGGTACCGTACATGTACATAAGGAGCCTAAACTCAGTCCCGCACAAATGTGTGCAGGCTGTGGAGCGACCGCCACTGCCTCGGTACTGTGTATAAATAAATGTATGGAATTGCAGACGCTTGCGTTTCACGAATTAGGGCAAACGATTTGATCTCCAGGCGCGAAGCGAAGCCGAGGAAGCGGATGAGAGCTCGTTGAGCCCGCGGGCCATGGACGACGCCGCCCCAGCCGGGCCACCGCTGCCTTCGTCCCCGACCAAGAACATCTGCGGAATATGTGGCTCTCAAGTCACCAATCAGGGCGTTTTAGACTGCTGCCAGCACCCGTAAATAATGCCCACCTTACCCTCCCGCCTTGGCGCAAATCTGTGCTCCGTGCGCGTCTCACGCCTGGCTGCTGCAGATTCTGCTTCACCTGCATTGACGACTGGGCGTCTGTCACCAACCTCTGCCCCTTGTGCAACTTGAGGTTCCGCCTCATCACCTGCCTGCCCGTAAGTTTACTCCGACCCACCTGCAGTCCTGCATTCTAGTTCACGGGGTGCATTCCTTTGCCTGATGCCACAGCTGCTCGTCTTTGCTTAGCGCAACAGGGGACTGCTCAACATGGGGATGGGGTTGGGGATGGCGATGGCGGTGGCGATGGCAAGGAGGCAGAGCCTGGTCCTGGTGGCACCAGTGACGCTGAACAAATGTATTGTGGCTAAATAGTCAGCTGGGTGTGGCTGGGGGCAGCGCCCTTGCTTTGTGTTGTTACTCTGTTCGTTGTGTTGTGGGCTAGTGCCGGGCTGGGGGTGGATCATTTCGTAATTTCTTGTGTTGCTGTTGCAGACACGGGGACGGGATGCATCCGGCTTTCTATATTGATGAGGAGGTGCGGGTTTTGGAGTCTTGCCGTGGCTTCCAGTCGTACCTGCCATGGAGTTCCAGCTCCTCACTGCTGTTGCCTCGTTCTTTGCAGGCCGTTACTTGCTTGGATGGAGATGACTGCCTTGTTAGATCAGGGGTCTCTATGGAGGTGGACACTGATTCCTCCGTGGCCTGCGACTCTTGCGATCGCTGGTCAGTTAACTTCACCTCACTGGAGGTCTATCCATCCACCGCGACAGGACTCTGGACGCTGACGTCTGCCTTTCCAAAGGCCCTACTTTTGTTGCGCTGAGCTTGCGATTGATGAAACTGCAGGTACCATGCTGGTTGTGTCGGATTCGACACCACGGGTTGCAACCAGGGTTCGTGGTGGTGTCCAAGGTTGTCCCGCAGCACCCGCATTCTGTGATTACGAGTATCGTCTGTTCCGTAACCGCTTTTGAACAAAACTCACTCATCGATGCATCTCTTCCTTGCAGGTGTACCTCAAGTGGCTCCCCGAATGGCCAAGGGCCTGGTGGATCTCAACTACCTGCTGCACCCTCAGCACCTGCCGATTTCTTCGGTCTGCCATCCCAGCCATCTGTAAGCTCTGCACAGGCTGGGACCTCGCAACTGCAGACTGGAACTAGTGTCTGCAATTCACAATCTTCGTCCCCGGCTGTCAATCCAACAAGCACTGGCACACAAGGGGCACCGTTGAATGCAGAGGCAGATTGTTTGAGGAGTCGTGTGGAAACCGAAGTCAGTGCCACAAAGTCAAAGCCTTTCGTGGTTGACGGCGGAGAAAGCAATCCTCGAAAGCGGAGCAGGAAGAACAGGTAAAGATTTCTGGTTGGTTGTGCTTGTGTTGCTGGACTCGTTGTTGTAGGGGAATGGAATCGCTCTCAGGAAGTGATCGATTTAGGTTTTGATGATTTAACTAGGATGGTGACTGCTGATGAATGTTGCAAGAATGTTGGACCGACTGATCCAAAATATCACTGTGATATGGCTGACTGTCAGAAATACCAGTAGCTGATGAAAAACTCTTCTTAGCTTTTTGTTCACTTGGTTTCCAGCAATGTCCAACCTCTCGAGGATTTACAGACTGGACCGGGAAGCTATGGTAACAAGCCTGAGAAGAGGTCCAGACTTCTATCGGCAGGTGGGGAGGGCATTGATGACCTGCTCGAGATTGTCAGGGATGATTCTGGAAGAGCAATGGCTGGGGAGGCCGCCAACGAACCCTCTACAGGAAGCGGTGTTCGAACCAGAATTATCATGCATAGAGCTGAGAATAATGGCCAATCGTTGGTGGAGGAAATAAGGCACAAAATGAGGACAGAGGCAGGATATGGTGCTGCAGCGGATCTGGGCAAGGTGGAGGTTACGGATGCTCGATTTCTTGCTGCCTACAGGGCAGCTATTGCTGGGAAAGATCGGGGAGAGGAACAAGTGAGGAGGAAGGCTCCCAAGGGAAATTCCTGGGTTGTGAAAGCATTAAAAAACGGGGCAAGTGTTAGGGATAATCTAACTAGGAAACTCTATGGTGGCCTAGGTGGTCGGCGCATGTGGGACAGAGACTGGGATGTGGCCTTCTGGAGGGGAAATCGTCAAAATTTGAAGAGTGACTCAGCAAATAAGCTGCAGGAAGAGAAAGTAGAGGATGATTCAGATGCACTGAAGGTCCACATTGCAGATAGCTCCTTGTTTCCAAGGAAAGATGAGTCTGAAGTTGCTACTAACTCTGGAGGCCAGCTACCAGTGGATTTGAATGGCATCAGTTGCATCGGAGCCAAAGGGTCAGCACAACAGTCTAAGCATGATGAGCTGTTGTTGCGGGACAGTAAGCGCTCTGGGAGGCCATTCTCAGGACCTGGAAACCCCTCCGGCAGTGGTTCAGACCAAGTGAGAAAAAAAGTCCGGTTCTCTGATGATGCGCCTGCTGCCAGACTTGAAAGCTGTAGTGGAGCTGGGAATCACAAGTCATCTGACAGAGCCAAGCTTCCAGGCACAGTGCATGATCCCAGTAACTTGAATGTGAGGGACAAGAGGATGTGGGCCCTTGAAGTTCTAGCTAGAAAAACAGGTGAATTTGGAGCTTCTGGAGCGACAGGGAACACCAACAAAGGCAGATCTCTTGTGGTAAATATTTCTATGGATGGAGCTGAATATAGTTTGTGGCTCAGGTTTGATAAAAACTTACTTTTTGCATTTTTGTATCCCATGGCTGTGCCTCCCCGCCCCACTGTAGGACTTATTGCCTCCAGAGTTAAGGCCTTCCATCAGCATCAACATTCACAGCAAGGTCCCGTCTGGGGTTCGACAGGTGTATGCCCTAATCCTATTCAAGATTTGGAGATGCAACTTGGTGTAGCCTTTATGCTGTTGAAAGGTTAGCCAATGTGTCATACTTGGCCTGTAATCTTCTGTTGAGTGGTGTGCTGAAAACTTGCGATTCAGGCCATGAAAATATTGTTGGCAGTTGGCCATAGGCAGGTTCATGTGTTTTTAGTTTGATTCTTGGCATAGGCAGGTCGCAACTGTCGGGGGCTCTGGCTGCGCAGATATTTTAGTGTAGCAGGCCTGCTTCAATTGTTTAGAGTTGTCGATGTCCTTGGATGATCTACCACGTATAGGATCACAGTAGGAAATGCCAAAGTGATTGCCTGTTCCCTCATTTCAATTTGCACGGTGATTTGTTCTCTGATCTCATGTGCTGTATTTACTAAATTTCAGGTGCAGCTTGATCGGTTTCTAGAATATGAACTGAAGGGCTCCGGAGTGAGGAGGGATCCTAGAAGTGCAAAATGTGAGCGAGCAGTCGCAGTTGCAGTTGCCAAGGAGCAGGAAATATATGAAAAATCAAACTCCAAAAGTGTTTACTTGAACTTGTGTGCAAACTTTTGTGCCACCTTGAGTGCCAGGGCTACAGCAAGGAAGGCCAAGAGCAATGCAACTCTTCAAAATATGCTGTCTGAGAGCAAGGTCAGGTTGGCACTGGAAGCAGCTGGATTGGGTTTTGATTCTGATTCTGACCCCGAACGTGCTTCTGGTTCACGGGCGAAGAAACTAGCTGCAGGGTCAGTGGTTGCATCTGAGTCATTGGATGTTAGGCCTTCTAATCAGGTTGCTGGTGGAGTGGCATCCTTGAGGGGTGCTCCAGTAAATGTCAAGTGCACAGATGCAAATACTGTGGTACCGCACTCTGGAGCATTGCCAGATGATCTTGTAGCTCCATCAAGCCCTATGCTTTGCACTCTTAGTAAGGATCATCTCACCTTGAATGCTGAAAGTTGTGGTTCAGCCATGCCTGACTCCCTTGCACAAGAGTCATCACCTTTGTTCATGGACGGGATTTTTGTATTGGATGGCGAAGAACTTGAAGTTCCTGTGCTTTCAGGCAGTGTAGGCAACACAACAGTACAAAAGGATTGTGTTCCGAAGGTCAAAGTTGTGCTAACTACCATTCACAAGTTTAAGCAGGAGCTAATTGCAGTTGAAGGGGGAACTGCAAGCGAAAGACAGGAAGACTTAGCCCAAATGGCTGCCGCAGATGGTGCCAGTAGTAGTCCACAGGCAGATGGCTGTAGAGTCACTGCAGGTGGCAGTGTGATAGCTCCAGAACTATGCCCACCATTTGAGGCTCCAGCCAGTGGGTGCTCTAGAGACTCAAAAACACCGCAACAAGAAAGTGTGGAGTGTGAGAATCAACACGATGCACCAGAAACGAGTGCTGCAGGAGATGTAGTTACAGAGAAGGTAAAAGAGGGAGAAGTTGAGGCCAAGGAGGCTGGTTGCTTGCAGATCATGTCTACAACCGCACCTCTTGTGAAAGGTGACCAATCTGATATGGCCCCAGCCCCAGATGAGGAAGCTGATGCCAATGTCAACTCCAAAGACTCCTTGTCCTGTCAAGTGAAACAGGATGTAAGGATTAAACAGGGTAGTGCTGAAGCTGAAAGTGAAGTCGATGACTGGATGAAGGCCGGCAGGTTTCCCAATCTTGAAAGTAGGATTGACGAAGTGAGAGAGAGCGTTTTGAAAAAGGGTGCAGATATGCTACATCTCCTTACCGAGTACCCCAGGTTATCTGGCGACATTGTGGATCCACAGGGTTCTTGCCTGAAAGCTGATAGTGCAGAGACGAGTTTGGAAGGTGAAAAGAAGTCGGAGATCGGTCACGGTCGTGGAGAATCCCACGACAGTGAAGTAGTCGAGAAACAGGTGGAACTTTGGACGCTGTCTATTTTAGTTCTTCCACTTGACACACAATGTATTCATGTTTGACCGAAATGTGCAGGTGCATGCCTATGTCCGCGAGCATTTGCGGCCGCTGCACAGGAGTGGAGTTATCAATACCAAGGATTATAAGTGGGCTGCCGCAAAGACAGTCAGCAAAGTTATGCAACATCACCCAGATGCGAAGTCTGCAGATTTTTTGATAGTGGAGGGTAGCAAGGTGAAAAAGCTGGCAGACGATTATCTTAAAGCCCTGACAATGCGGAAAGTCTGAAAGCATATTTTCATGATCCTTGGAACCGTGTCCGTCGTTTTGGGACCGTCGTTTTCCTGCGATTCTTTCCTGGCTGTGGAAACGAGGCTGTAACGTTTACTTCGCACATGATCCGTAGCGCTCCTGGCGTGGCCTTCTATCCTTGACCGCTTGCCATGCATACGCGAGAACAACCGTGCACGGACGTGCGATACAAAACCGTCTTTATTCTATCTGTATGTACCTGTTTAGCGTTGCTGTGCCATATGTTGGCGTATTCTCATTCGACCGAATTTTGCTCTCGGTCGTAACTGCAGCATCGACCATGTAGGCGTTGTCGAGCTTCCCATTGGACAATCCTGCCCTACCTACCCCACAGTTAAAGAATTCGCAGTGGTTTACCTCATTGTGTGGTCCTAATTGCTCACAGGCCTCTTCTAGGGTAGGGGTCATGGCAGAAGCATCCCCGGGTTACCGCTAACTTCCATGCCTTCAACTCCAAAAAGAAACGGAGACTCAGTGCTGCCAAGTGGCAAATTTGCCAAATAGGTGTGTGAGAGGAAAAAAGTAGAAAGGCAGGAGAACCGAAATCGGCAGCGCATGTATGCACTTGGCACGAGGTGTGTTTTGTACATATGTAGTTATGAGACTAAAGGCCCTGACTTAAAGGGCGTCCAGTACAATAGCTTTAAACGTAGGTAGATATCTATTTTGGTGACTTTTCAAAGAAATAATGGTGGTGTGAGTTCGTGGAAGGACGTGAGAAACGGCAGAAACCGAGGGCAGTCCGTCCCCCACCATCACCGGTGCGGTGTTCGCACGACTCGGAGTCGTCTTGATGCTCTGTACTGACTCACTGATGCGGAAGAAGTGATTGCTGCCTGTTGCTTGTTGCTGCGCACTAGCTTGGAACCTTGGCTGTGGCTATGCAAGAGGGAAGTGGCAGTGCAGATCCGTGGTAGCTACCGGGGATCGGCTCAACGCCGTTCAGCGCCTTTTGCGCTGTCCCTGTGGTGGCTACCCTGCCCAGGTACGACTTTCAACCTTCCTGCCCCTGCTTGGCCTGGTTTCCGGCTTGCTCTAGGGCTGCTGGCTAGGCTCCGCAGGTCGGAGGAGCAGCTCGAGCTTGGCCGTTAGCAGACATGGCAACGGGTGGCGGCAGTGCTGCTGGGCACTCCAATGTTCTCAGGAAGGTGCTTCTAAGTTATTTGTATGTGGGGATATGGATCAGCCTGAGCTTTGCGGTGATCGTTTTCAACAAGTACATCTTGGACCGGAAATTCTACAATTGGCCCTTCCCTATTTCGCTGACCATGATTCACATGGGGTTTTGCTCCAGTCTGGCTTTCCTGTTGGTGCGAGTCTTCAAGTTCGTGGAGCCCATCTCAATGACTCGCCAGTTGTACATGTCCTCTATTGTACCCATTGGTGCACTTTATGCGCTGTCGCTATGGCTGTCAAACTCGGCTTATATTTACTTGTCAGTGTCTTTTATTCAGATGCTGAAAGCGCTTATGCCTGTGGCTGTGTACACAGCCGGTGTTTTGATGAAGAAGGAAATCTTCAAGGGACAGACTATGGGTAACATGGTGTGCATCTCACTGGGAGTTGCCATTGCTGCTTATGGCGAGGCGAAATTTGATGTCTGGGGAGTGACTTTGCAGCTTGGTGCTGTTCTTTTTGAAGCAGTAAGGTTGACTTTGATTCAGATTTTGTTAACGTCGAAAGGAATCAACCTGAATCCCATCACTACTCTGTACTATGTAGCCCCTTGCTGCTTTGTGTTCTTGGCTATTCCATGGACATTTGTGGAGCTCCCTGTGCTGCGGGAAATATCCACTTTTCACTTTGACTATGTTTTGTTTGGGGCCAACTGCGTCTGTGCGTTTGCTCTGAACCTAGCTGTATTTCTTCTCGTTGGGAAGACCTCGGCTCTTACCATGAATGTCGCAGGCGTAGTCAAGGATTGGCTGCTCATTGCCTTTTCATGGAGTGTGATCATGGATAGGGTGACTACTGTTAATCTTATTGGTTACGGTGTAGCTTTTCTCGGAGTTTGCTACTACAACCATGCAAAGCTTCAAGGGCTTAAGCTGAGAGAAATGCAGAGGAAGGGCGGTGAGGGTGATGAAGAGACAGTAGCTTTGGTCGAACAAAAGTTGGAGAGGAAGGAGGATGCGAACGGCATTTTAGGGCGGAAAGCAGACACGTAGGCTTTAGACTTCAGGGTTCTCAATCCCTGGTTGTATTGGTTTAACCAACAGCCCTCTCATTAGTCTTTTTGTCAGCGTAGTAGTTTGTAGGTACAAGCGTTTCTGCAGAAACAGTCTCCTCACGGTGCTCCAAATCAGTGTAATCCCAGGGCATTCCAATTTCTGCAGCTGCTACAAATTATTTATAGTTGGCGTGGTTCTGGGACACCTAGTGTCAGGTACTCACCTGGTCGCGTGTTTTTCCAGATGGTGGGCTGTTTTCTTGTTATGCGTTGTTCAACAGCTAGCTAATGTCATCTACAGCCTTTTTGTCCACGAAGGATCTCTGGTTAATTGCTGAAACGAACTGGAGGCGCTCAACCATGTCAGTGTTCCTAGTAGCTAGGTCAGATAGATATTTGACTGTAGGGCGACGATCCCCATAAGCATGTTACAGCGAATAGTAGTCTACTTCTATACTCTCAATTACATCGGAATCGCAATGCACTGACCGGATCGAAAAGCTGGGGGAGATAAAAGCCTCAAAATCAGCTGTTCTAACCGTTGGGACCCTAATCCAGGGTTCAAAATGCTATAATCTCCAACCACCGAGCAGGGATCTCCACCTCCATCCGACTCACCTTTACACCATCCACCTGGAGTGAACCGGTTAGGAGCCCGTCCTAACAACTCCACGTCTATTCTATCTAAAACCGGATCGTCTACGTCAAACTTCCGAGCAAAAGCAGCGCCGCTCTCTGTCATGTTGTAGAAATGCTTGACACCAAGCGACAGTGGATGTTGTTTCGGAGGGTTGTCCCATGCTATATAATGTAGGTCATGGTTGACAGTAGTGTTCCTGAACTCCCGAGTGTTGCAGATAACGCTGTGAAAGTAGCCCTCAGGTGAAGAAACAAAGTTTGTATAGTACATGAGAACAGTCCGAGGAAGATTATCCCAACCCATAATACAGAACTCCATGAAAGATCGTGTCAACGCCACCCAGGCGGAGCCTGAAAGTTGGATGACGAGAAACCCGCCAATTTGTAAGTCAAACCGAGAGGACTCGTGAGAGCAATCAAAGGTCGAGGGAACAAAGACTCGCTCACATTCGGGCTCGGCGGCTACATACCTGTGAATAAGCGGAAGGCAGTAGGCAAAGGCCGTCTCTGAGTCACCCAGAAAATATCGCTCTTCCTTGACATGTACAAACCGGGATCAATGATGATGGGTTTCGCCCTTTGAAACCTGCACATAGAAGAGGCGAGGCTCAACCCTGAGATTACCTCTTGAAAACTGGTTCCTATTCTGGCAGGAATGGGGACTGTAAGATCATTGCCCATCAGACTGAACACCCTGATGGCAGGCAGGTTGCTCAGCGTATCAGGTAAGTGTTCTGCTGCGCAAGTCCAGCCATTGGAGAGACTTACAAATCCCACGAGAATTAGGGATGCTGCCGCTAAATCTGTTCTAAGACAATGACATGAACCGCAGGTTTTGAAGAGTGCCTAATCCCGCTATACCGGCCCTGTAAGCTGGTTAGCAGAGAGACCATAGATCTGCAATGAAGGCACTTCAGACTCAGATGGGACTGATGGGAATAAAACCGTGAAATAGGTTGAGAGACAGATGTAAGGTGATGAGTTTCAGGAGAAAGGAGCCCACGTCAGATGGTACGTAGTCAGTAAGACGAGGGAAAAAGCTGGCTGACATAAGTGGGAGGTATCCAACCCATCATGCTGTTTTGAGAAAGGTCCAGAATGGAAAGCTGGGTGAGCGAGTGTATGTTGAAGGGGATGGCACTGGATAAATTGTTGCGGGAAATGATGATGTTTTGGCTAGGTTGCTACAGTTCCCAAGGCTATCAGGTATGACCCCTGTTGAACTATTAAGACTTCCCCAAGTTAACCGCCTGTAATGGTTGCAAGGAAGGAGAAGGAGAGTTCAATCAGCACTCTACTAGGAGAGATAAGAAGTGTGAGCTTACGCCTTCCAGCCGATGTCACTGGTATGCTCGATGAAATTGAGATCCTTGGGCAGGTAAGAGAGCACATGCAGAAGATCTGCCATTCAAGCAAGCACAATTAAACTTTGTGGTGAGAAAATTGAACACGGAATCGGGAGCAGAAAGGAATGACAAGACAGGGAGCAGGAATATACCATCTTGAGTAATAAGAGGGTAGTCGGAGGCGCTCAAATTGATAAACCAATCCCAGTCTTGGCTTTGCTTAAGCAAAATCGCAGCCGCATGCAGGGTAGTAGCAATCATGGAGGGCCCTTTGTAAGTGACCAGATTCGCCTTGCCTACAACGTGCACGTTGTCAACCTCCACAAAGGTGGGATCCAGCCTGACATACCTGGCCAGATCCACTCTCTCCTTGGTGGGTGCTTCGAGATCTAGGTGCAAAACATAGTGGTTCCTGGGGTGATAAATAGCCTGCAACACCCTTCTCATCCGTTGCCCGTCACCCTTGGTACCTGAGATTAAGTAGGCCAACCTGGGGGGAGGCGGGAGGTCCGCGGACGGCAGTTGCACCGCTTTGGATGCTGTTTGCTCATCTACGGAAAGGTGGGGCCGCGGAGAGGAGCTGACGCAGTGTGAAGCGGCCCCGAAAGTGAGAGTGGCGGCCAAGAAGAGGACGAGGGATATGACGGAGCTGGCTATCAAGGGTAAGAGCCACCTCCGTTCCATGGTGACCAACCCTAAAGGCATTTGAAAGAGCTTCGTCATGCCTATCCACCATGTGTGAGGACCTGCGTGAAATGCGAAGGAGAGGGCAAAGCAAGGTGAATTGGCAGACACGGAGGCGTGGATGAAAACGGGATTTCAAGCACGGCCACACGAGAATTGATTACCTGGAGAGCTCTGCATGAGCAGCAGGAAGTCGGAGGCTCCGGTTGCTCAGGTCCGGAGCCGCGCACAGAAGCAAGTGTCCAAAAGCAAGCTGCTACGCCAAACAAAGGCCGGGCCGGAGGTGTATCAGAGAGGAAGGCGGATCTGCCGACGGCGGGGATGCAGCGCTGCAACACGAATAAGATTGCGGTGGCGAGGGAGTGGCACGGGCAATCTGAAATGCCAGCTGGGACCGTCGGGGGAGCTGCAAATGCCGCACCTGTGACTGTCGTTGCCGCTAAACAGCAAGGTACGCGGCGTTAGCAGCAACGAAGTGAATTGCGGAATCGCGTACAGTATTTGAGTAAGAAAGACAGGGGGAGCAAGTCCCCGGGCAACTGCCTCCACGTGGAGGCAATAAAATAACGCTTTCAAATGAGGATTTTCCCTCTCCGGTATATCTTATTCCTCATTGGTCATGAGAGTCGAGCGACGAGGCGAGCCTCCCGTGGGGCGTGGCGTGCAGCCCTAACGCGAGCGGCCCCCTGAGCCGACAGCACCTGGACATGTAAGTGGGGCCCTGCCTTCACATATCTTCTTGTCTAACGCTACATCCACGCCTTTCGGAATGATTGTCCAATAGCTCTCTACATACGTGGACGATAAAGTAGAGTAAAGGTGCAGATCAATATGTGAGAATCTTAACTTTTGCCTTGGATGAGTGTCTACCATTACAATGTCCGCATTAGACTAGACCTAAACCTCAAACCAGAGAAATAATAACAGGGGTTAATTAATTATTAATATTAATAAAAACTTTATCTGTATAGGTGTAGACTTCAACCCTTTTGGGCAGCAAATGAAATAGTCCTCATCACCAAGGTCGTCCACTTCGGGTTTTGGTTACTTCCGTAGCAAAGCAGACTAGCTCCGTTACTAAGGGCATATGCCTTGCTTCTAATCTTCTAATCCAGAAAGCTTGGGATTTGATAAAAGCCAGGTGGGAAATCTCATCTACCCCGATACGAAAGGGAACAACCCTCATGAAGGCACCAGACCAAGGAGGACTAGCTCCCGATAGTAGGTAAGCCCTTTCTCATTCCATACTACAAAATATGTTGACGATTGGTAGCCTCAAGGTAGATCTCCGCGTTTTTCACAAGGCAATATTTATAGTCATATTATGGAAGAAGTGGTCTCATCTCCCGATAAAACTCTTACCTAGAATACATATATCTAAGGCGTTCAACCATGTCAAATGTTCCCAATAACATGGTGAGATGGATAGCCGACCGTTGGGTCCACCTCCATAAAACATGTTACTGCGAGGTGTAATCTCCAATCTATAATCACGACTAGTCTATGTCGCCATGCATTGACGAGATCGGAAAGCTGGGGGATGTAGAAGCCTCAAAATTAGATGTTCCAACCGTTGGGAACCCGGTCCCGGGCGTAGTACGCTATGATCTCCTACCACCGTGCATGGATCTTTACCTCCATACGAGCCACCGTTACACCATCCACCTGGAGTGAACCGGCCTGGAGCCCGTCCTAACAATTCCTTGTCTATTCTGTTTAACACGGGATCGTCTTCGCGAAACTTGCGAGCGAAGGCAGCGCCGCTATCTGTCATGTTGTGGAAATGCGCGTCACCAATGGACAGTGGATGTTGTCTCGGAGGGTTATCCCATGCTATATAATGTAGATCGTGGTTGACAGTGGTGTTCCTGAACTCCCGAGCGTTGCAGATAACGGTGTGAAAGTAGAACTCAGGTGAGGAAGCAACGGATCCAAAAAACAAGAGAGCCGACCGAGGAAGATTATCCCATCCCATAATCGTGAACTCTATGAAAGATCGTGACAGCACCGCCCAGGCCGAGCCTGAAAGTTGGATGACAGAAACCCGCCAATTGCAATTCGTAAGTGAAACCGAGACGACTCGTGACAGCAACGCAAGGTAGGATTACAAGTAAAACGAACCCAAACTCTTTCGGGCTCGACGGCCGCATACCTGTGAATACTCGGAAGGCAGTGGGCATGGCCCGGGACAGACGAGTTTCCCATAGCTCGGTCTTCCTCGACATGTACAATGCGGGATCAATCACGATAGGTTTTACCCTCCTATGCCTGCACATACAAGACGTGAGACTCAACCCTAGGCCTGGGTCAATTACCCGCTCTACAGTACCAGGCTGGGAGAAGCAAGAAGTGTAGGCTTACTCCTTCCACGCGAGGTCACTGGTATGTTCAATGAAGTTAAGATCCCTGGGCAGAAAAGAAAGCACGTGCAGAAGATCTGCCATTCAACGACAATTAAGCTTTGTGGTGAGAAGATCGGACACGGAATCGGGAGCACAAATGAAAGACAAGCCAGAGAGCAGACAAATGCATACCATCTTGAGTCATAAGAGGGTAGTCGGAGGCGCTCAGATTGATAAACCAATCCCAGTCTGCGCTTTTCTTGAGCAGAATCGCAGCGCCCTCCAGGGTAGTAGTAACCATGGACACCCCTCTATAGGTGACCGGATTCGACTTGGTTATAACGTGCACGTTGCCAACCTCCTTGAAGGTGGGATCTCGCCTGACATGAACGGCCAGATCCAGCCTCTCCTTTTGGGGTGCTTCAGCATCTAGGTGCAAAACGTAGTAGTTCCTGGGATGATAAAGGGCCTGCAGCAACCTTTTCATCCGTTGCCCGTCACCCTTGGAACCTGAGATCATGTATGCCAACCTGGGGGCCCGGGGAGGCGGGAGCTCCGTAGACTGCAATCTATGCACAGCTTCGGAAAGGCTGGGGAGTGCAGCGGATCCTGAGCTGACGCTGGGTGAAGCGGCTCCGGAAGAGGGAGTAAAGGCCAACAAGAGGACGACGAATATGAAGGAGCTGACTACCACAGGTAAGAACCACTTCCGTGCCATGCTGACCCACCTAAACGACCATGAAAGGTGACCTTCTTCACGGAAATCCGCCATGTCTCAGTCTAGACCTGCGAAAAATGAGCAAGAGAGGGCAAATCAAGGTGAATCATTGGCAGACACGGAGGCGTGGATGGAATTAAACGGGAAAGCACGGCCACACGGGAATGAATTACCTGGAGAGCTCAGCATGTCTAGCAGCGAGTCCGAGGCTCAGGAGGCTCAGGTTGGGAATCGCAGCGATGCAACAAACACAAAAATTGCAAGGCCAGCTGCCACCGTCGTGGGAGCTGGAGATGCAGCACCTACGACAGTTGTTGCTGCTAAACAACGAAGCATATGGGTTAGCAGCAACGAAGAGTATGGAATCCCGTAGGTCTTTATAACGAGAAGCTGGAAGGGAGAGTCTGAGGTCTGAGGGCAACTGCCTCCATAGGAGACCATAATATGGAAATCTGCTTTCTAGGATTTTCTTGCTTGGATATTTCTTATTTCTGATTTTGATCAGACGATGGGAGCCTCCCCTCAAGGCGTGCAATCACGTAGAGCTCTAAATGGGAAGCCCATAGCCATAGGTGGGGGCATGTCTTTGTCAGGCAGGCTACCTCCAAATCTAGGGATTGTATGCCTAATAGGTAAAGAATATAGTGCCTATCTATCTATGCATATCGATGGTAGTGTGTTAGGTATGTCTACCTTTCTGTTACGTTCATACCTATGTCATGTTATAGGTAGTGCCAAACCGAAAGTCAAGTTATTAAAATACTAAAATTAACGACGACTAGGTAGAGTAACGCTCGAGTCGCGGCTGCCCGGCGCTCGGGCGAACTCGGGGAGTAAGAAGGCGACTGTTCTGCGGGTGGCCATGTCGCGGGTGGGGGGAATGCTGGAGGCGCTGCAATCGGTTGCTGCATTTAGGAACGATGGCGGTGCCGCCTCCTCCAGTGGAAGCGAGAGGTTCGACATTGACGATCCCGTGGACAGGAGGCGGCGGTTCCAGAAGGCGCATGGCAAGCATGAGCAGGGGCAGGGGCAGGACCAGGGTCATGGCGACAGCAGGGATCCAAAGCGTGAAAAGAAGCGGCACAGGAGAGAGAAGCGGCGGAGAAGGGAGAAGGAATTGTCGGAGTCTAGTGAGGAGGATGCACCCCGAGAAAGGGATCGTGGTCGGAAGACCAGGGATGCAAAACAAGACGAGGAGCGAAGTCGCCCTAGGAAGAGGAGGAAGCACTCCAGCAGAAGGCGAGACAGCGAACGGTGCTCTCCTCCAGCTGGACATTGTGAATCAGGCTTGAGTCCAGTAGAAGTGGTCACTGCTATCCTGCAAAAGTTTTCCAATGTCGGTCGCGATCTGAAAGTGGTAACATGCTCTCCCTGACCTGGGCACGCGGGAATGTGAGGTCTGTGACTGTGGCTCACGCAAACTCTGCTGGTTGCAGCTTCTTCAAACGGTGGATAACGGGCAGGCCGTGGATGTCACTGGTTTACCGAACAAGGCACTGGTTAAGATGTTGGAGAGGTTGTTTGTGTCCTTGGAGCTCAACAAGCTGCGGGACGGAGTGTACTCTCGCCCGGAGAGGTCCCGTCCGACTATGGAGATCCTGGGATCGTGCTTCGGACGCCATGCAGAACGGGATACTGAGCGTGTCAATGAACGGGCTGTCTCGGAAGACGGCGAGTCTCCTGAGATGTATGGACCACAGTTGCCTACACCTGCTCAGACGAACGGTCCATCTCCCGTGGTTGCACCTGTTCATGACATGCCTGAGCGCCCTGAGAAAGAGAGTGAAAGAATACCTGGAGCTTCGGAATCTGCAGGTGAGGTCGCCTCAGATAAGGCGGTCCCAGACGTTAGGCGGAGGTGAGCAGTTATGGTAGGAGTTGGATTTTATTGTGGCTTTTGGGAAAGCCTGCCTGGTTGTCTTGAGGTTTGAAGACTGTCGGCTGAGGCATGCTTTCGGGTGAGATGTTTTTTCCTGAAATCCGTTTATGGTGACATTTTGTAGGGTGATGGGACCAGCCATGCCTTCAGCTGACATGCTGACGGCTGCTGCTAAATTGACTGCTGCCCAGGCTGCTCTAAGGTCAGAGCCTCATCTATCATACTTCTGCAACAATCTGAAATGTATCGCTACTAGCTGTTGCTGATCAGTGGCGATGGTTGCCTTTACAGGGAGGCAGAGGAAGAGCTGCTCCGTGATCCATTGGTTGGACCAGCTCCAGCTGCTGCTGTTGCTGAGTCGGAATCTGTTAATGAAGCTGAACGGTTTGAAGAGGTAGACACTTTGTTTTTGCAAGTCAAGGGTTAGCTTCTCACGGAGCATTACGTAATACCTGTCCTGTTGTGCTTAGGTAACTCGACTGATGGCTGCAGACGTGGGTGATGCGTATGATGTGCTTGGCGTAAAACCAGATGCCGTGGCTACCACCTTAAAAAAAAGGTGGGTGGCTGTTGAGATCCAAGAGTTTTCTCCCTGTTCGCTTGGGCCCAGGAGTACAAGCAAGTGGACAACGGTCCTCTTTGTTGAGGTTTCTTTGTCTGGTTGCCTTTTCTAAGAAAAACTGTGGTTTACAGATACTGGAAGCTATCGCTGTTGGTACACCCGGACAAATGTGCACATCCTCAAGCTCAGGAGGCTTTCATGAAGGTCAACGGCGCTTTCAAAGACTTGCAAGATCCTGTGAAAGTAAGGCTTGCCTGGTTGATCCTTTCATGTTAGTCGCATGCTGTTGGCAGCCTTCTGACAGTGAGTTTTGCACTGTTTTACTGTGGCAGCGGGCAAAGATTGACCAAATCGCTTTGGCAAAGCGTGAAAGGGAAGAGCACGAGGTTACTGAATTTCGAAACCCAGAATTGACTTGAGACCGAGAGAGTTGATTTTCCGCTTTATATTTATTTTTGCATACTTGACTGTTGCAGACTGAACTTCGATTGCAACGTGAAGCAGCCCACTGGCGCCGACTGAGAGGTCAGCCCCTCCTACTGAGATTGTATTTCCTGCACTGTAGCAGGAAATTGATTTGTCTTCAATCTGACACTACGAATCTCCATGAACCTAATTGCAGGAGAATCACCGCTTCCAGGTGATGAGGTGGTGCTGAAGCAGGAAGCATCCCGTGATGAATGGATGACAACTCTTCCTGATGTCAGACAGGTATAATTTGCTGACACTGGACTTACAGCCTGGTTGGGTGAAGGCTTTATGAGGTCAATTGCTGTGTGATTTGTATGATTGGTAACCTCAAGTATGTGTGTCCGTCATGTGTTACAATGTTTCTGAAGCTTTTGGAAGGTTGTTTTCAAGTGCTGTAATGTCAAAATCACGGAAGTTGGGGTTTTCTTTGGTGCAGGCACACCATAGCTACACCCAGACCACGTCTTTCAGCAGGTTTGACAAGAGCCGAGGTGATACAAGTGGTTGGACAGACACGCCTCTTCAGAAGGCCCAAAAAGCAAAGATGCAGTAAGTTTGTCCCGACTTGTTTATACCGGCAAGTGTTGCAATGATTTGCCTCACATTGGATACTCAATGCACTTCTTGGCAGATATTTGGAAGCTTTCCAGCAGACTGCATCGGCAGCTGCAGAGGCAGCTGAGAAGACTAGGCAGCAGGCTCAATCGACAGAAGTTGCAAACCTTGTGGACTCGTACAATCAAAGAAGCCGTCCAGTATCTCTGCTGAAGAAGCATCAGCAAAGTCAAGCTGTTGAGAAGAAGGCCAAGAAGTCCAAAAATGCAGTGAAGACCAAGAGTGATAGTGATAAAGCATGGGCCGAGAATCATCCGTGGAAGCCATGGGATAGGGAAACTGATCTTAGCGCAGGTAGAAAAGCAGTCAACTTGGAACCTTCCAAGCTGCAAGCAGACTCATTGCAAAATCGGTTTGGGAAAAGTGAAACAATGAGAAATTTTTTATAGCATGGAGTGGTTTCACACTAAGTAGGTGATTTTACACGAGCAGACGATGCTGTGAGCGAAAATTTCTTAGGGAGCCCAAATGAATTCGTATACACTCTTGCTGATGGCACCGCTAATCGCCTTGTCCTTGTTGCGGATAGGTAAACCCGTTAACATGTCCCTCTGTGCAGCAAGGTTACCTTCCTGCGTCATTTAACGTCTGTCAGAGATCCACGGAGTTCACGTGGTTTCATGTTCAAAGTAGACAAGTTTGGGGATACTTACAAGGGCCGCATATCCCTGAACAAGGGCGCACAGTGTTGGATATTTTTCCACAATAGTGAGGGCCACGTCCTCGGTAACCAATCTAACCTGAGCAGCCACATAAGATTCAGAAAAAACCTTGTTGCAAAGGTCTGAAAGAAGAAAGAGGAATAATCCTACCTGTGTCAGCTGCACGGCAAAAACATCACTAATGCGCTCTTTCTCCAGATCTTTGCAACGATTGACAAACTCGCTGAAGGTCAGGCATGTATTTTCGCCCACTGGAACCCTCTTGCTCTCGAGCTGGTGCCGTGCGGCTATGGCTGTTGTGAGATCACCATACCTCCTCATGGTTTCATGAACATCGCAAGTGCGTTGAACATCAAACCCATCAGCTAGTTCTGTGGAAAAAGCCCTGGAAAATTGACGTACTTCAGTCAAGGCAATATAAGAGAACAGATGCAGCTAGAAATCGTCATGGTGGTTAAAATGTAGCTTACGCAGTTTTAAGTGCTTCTGTGGCATCAGTCAGGTTTGGATCACCTTCAATGAGGTATATCAACCGCTTGATACCACACCTCTGCAGATGTTCATTGGCTCGAACAAGTCAGTCTGTTAAGAAAGGGACCCTTGGGCGTTATCGTTGCTGAAAGAAGATATAACCACCTGCAGTTGCATCTTTTGATTCTTGTACCGATTGTCTTTGATGGATATCCACAAATCATCCACCCTTTTCCTCTCCACAATAAAGTCCAGCATATATTCGACATTTGATATCTTGTGCCGAGCTATCCATGCAGCATCTCCTATGGGTAGATGTCGCACCTGCAAGGGTAAAATAGGGCTGCCAGTCGGAGATTGAAAAAAATTCAAGACTTCCAAGTCTCAATAGTAAATAGGGACGTTAAATCTACCAGGACTTCGATATTGTACTGCACCATCAACCGCTCTGACAATTTCTTTGTACAGCTGACCCTGCAGAATCGGCAGAGTGTCACAATACTTAGAGTGCAGTAGTGCTCCAAATGCGGAGAACTTTTGACGTGAAGACTGAAACCATCAAAGGAAGAATTTACCTTTTCGCATCTCGAGCAAAGTGTTCACGGTCATCTAAGACAAGGAGCACATCATACAGGTCTTCAAAGTTTTCGCCAACGCGTAGTGGAGGGGTAGATAAACTGTTGCGATTGGCTGCAACTCCTGCTGGTCACATATCGAGATGAGTGCATATAACTTCTGTAAGTTTGCAGGCAAGCAGCAAACATCTACAGCTATGACGGCAGATGAGAAGCATGGTTGGACCAGGTACCTGCTCTGGCACTGGGCGTGGCAGGAAGATTCAGGGCTGGTGAGGAGAAAACACGTGAGCTGACGGAGTCCGCAGGCTCATCTCTGGTACACGAATTCTGAGGATGAGGCACTTGTTGCTCCACATCGAGTCCAGATCTTCTCAAGCACTCTTCTGCAACTTTTTTGCCTTCCACAGTGAGCTTGTACCTGAAATAAGACCGTGTTAGGGCCCCGTGTGAGAGGGAGGTGGGAGGGGAGACGGCGTAAGCGAAAGAAGCACACCTGGCAGGGCAGTTTGACTTCACAACAAGAGCTTTGGATATGAGTGTCTTCATGGAGCTCCAGCCGGAGTACCAGTCTCTCGTGGAGTCTCCAAACCGCCCTGTTGCCCCGGATCCCCTACCTGGCCTGCCGCATCACAAGCTTTTCATATTGAGCTGCGCAAAAGGCAACGCAGAAGAGGAAAACCTTGGCAGTTGCATGACTCACTCAATTGGCTTCGAGGACAGACCACTAAGGTCAGCCGCCTGAATGAGCTCTTGCTTGGACAAGAAATCCTTTTCCCGCTGCACTGTACCCCTGAGACAGCGGTGACGCATTAGCCACAAGGCACCAGAAACGAAGTTCATCCTGCCAAAATACGACAGAGGCTAACCTGAAGAGCGTGATGAGGATGGCGTACGGTGCCGAGTTCTTTTGAGGCAGGTACGTCCTTGAAACCATCGGCCGCCTGGCTGCAGCTTCAGAAGGCGCTGTCTGTTGAGCAACGTCGACGTCCTTGTAGAAATCCGCCTTCAAGATATTGAGAAGCCAAGCTCCAATTCCCCTGCTCATCCGGCGCGTGAGTTGTGTGGGAGTCGGAGTGGGAGTGGCAGGCCAGCCAGCAGAACGTGCTCGTTACCTGACTTTGCGCGCTTCCTGAAGGTTGTGGATGGGATGCTTGTGCTGACAGACGCTCTTGTAGGCCTGGTTGTAGACGGTGTCCAGTTTGGAGCAGGCATCACCCTCCCCGCTTTCTCCTTGCCGCAGCTGGTCCCTTCTGGCGCACAGGAACTCCGCCAGCTCCACATTTTCGGGACAGGCCACCTTGGGAGGCGCCATCGCCGCGTTCCCTCGCTGCGAACATTACATCAAATGTTTCCCGCCAAGCCAAGCCCAGCCGAGCCGAGGCGAGCCGAGCCGTGCCGAGCCGTGCCGAGCCAAGCCGTGCCCAGAGCCTGTTACTCTTGTAGGGTTTATGGTATGGGCATATGATACATGTCACATCTCTGTAGCATGTACAGTCCCTTGTATCCCTCTCCACTTTGAAGGGAGCCAGATCCGACGTCCCCATAACCAATTAGGGAGGGCCGACTGTAGTTGAGAGACTCCAAGACATGTTGTGTGCTGTTTCCTGCTCACGCTATGCGAGGATCCTGGGATCCTGGCTTGCATTGCAATTTGCACTAACCAGAGCCCAGTGCGGGGCAGATAACCCTAAACTAAACCCTGGTGGGGTCAGGTGAGCGGCAGCAGGGGGGCAGGCAGCTTTAATGCCGGCGTTGACAGACGCCATGCTGGCTGTGCGAAGCTAGCGTTGCTCGGCTCGGGCGAGCAGGAGCAGGAGCAGGGGCAGGAGTAGAAGCATCGGTGAGCAGGGTGAGGGGAAGGGGAAGGAGAAGCAGGAGCAGGCGAAGGAAATCTAGGCTCCATGGCGGCAGCTGTGGAGCTCGGCGATGTCCCAGCTTCGGATCTCATGGGAGAGCTGTTGCGTCGTATGAAGTGCGCGCCTAAGCAGGAGCGGCGCATCATCCTCATTGGTAATCCACCTACCAGCACCGATCGCCTGGCCTGCTGAGTGCATTCCACATCCGGGAGCGGGAGTGTGTAACGCGTGCGCTTGCTTACAGGCCCTCCGGGATGCGGGAAGGGCACACAGTCACCGATCATCAAGGAGGAGCACTGCCTGTGCCATCTGGCCACCGGGGACATGCTGCGGGCCGCGGTGGCGGCCAAGACCCCCCTGGGGATCGCTGCCAAGCAGACCATGGAGCGGGTGCGCTGCCCGGCATCCTCCACAGCATTGTGCTGCCCTCTGCCTTTGCCCTTAACCTTGTGCTTGCCCTCGCCGACTGCTGCCTTGCGTTGCCCGCTTCCTTGCAGGGGGATCTCGTGTCCGATGACCTGGTGGTTGGGATCATCGACGAGGCCATCAAGAGGCCCTCGTGCAGTAAAGGCTTCATTCTCGATGGCTTTCCTCGCACTGTTGTCCAGGCCGAGAAGGTACGGGGAAGGGAGTAGATCTCACCACCTGCTGCGTCCTCGCACGGTAGATTGTGCCGGCACTGATGGTTGTGCTGTGTTGTGATCCGTGCAGCTGGATTCCATGCTGGCAAAGCAGGGGACCAAGGTGGACAAGGTGCTCAACTTCGAGATCGCAGATTCCATTCTGGAAGAGCGCATAACTGGGCGTTGGGTGCATCCCGGCAGTGGACGGTCCTACCATTACAAGTTCAATCCACCTCAAGTCAAGGGCATTGATGACGTGAGTGAGCCGATAACTGGTGCCTTGTCTGTCTGCTTCTCATGTTGCCGGCTTCTCATGTTTTTCTGTACTTGAAGGTTACCGGCGAGCCCCTGGTGCAGAGGAAGGATGACAATGTTGATGCCCTCAAGAGTAGGCTAGATGCCTTCCACAAGCAAACACAGCCAGTGATCGATTACTATGCTAAGCGGGGTGTGGTTGCCAACCTTCATGCGGAGCGCTCACCACCTGAGGTTACAGCTGAGATCGATACGGCCCTTCATAAGTGATGTTGCCGAGAGAGTTTGGAGCACAACCTGGACATGGACCCCGAGATTCGACATTTCAGGTGTGCTGCTGTTCTTGCACTTCCGCAAGCGTGTGAACTCAAGCGTGTCTCTATTTTCATTGTGATGATGGATGCAGCAGCACCTAGTCACATCCAAGTTTTGCTCTCGGCTTGTCCACGCAGCAACTTATTTGGCTCGCATTGAGAGAGGCTGCTTCGCAATCCAGTTTTGAAACAATTTGGGCAACCATCTGTCTGCTATACATTGTAATAGTAGGCATAGATAGCCCTAACTAAGGGTCATTTTGCTCCCCGGAAGATTCATAAAAGATCCTTCTACATCCAATGGATGGGATGGAAATGTAGATCCCCCGAACTACTCAGCTGGAATTCTCTTCGTTATCGTCCCCTCCAGTCCAAGGATCTGAGATAATTGTGTCAACTGTGTCTCAGCAACAATGTAGCTAACAACGATACAGCAATGCATGCAAGACATGGCTTTCCTTCAATTAAATTCACTTGACTACAGCTGCAAACAGTAACACCGCCGGCACAGTACACCCGGCACAGTAGGGATGTACTATGCAGTGCCTCGTCTGAAGCTAACTGTTCAGCGAAGATCCCGAGTCTTCTGTGACAGAGTTAGCAGGCCAACCTCCGATTTTCTGGAGAGATCTGTACTGAAGTCGAACACTCTCCCCGTTGTCCAGCGTCCTCACCAAATACCTGATGAGATGCTGTCAGATTAGGAACGTGCTCTAAGCTACCAAATAAACAAAAAAAGGGAAACAAAAGATACACTACCAGCCATTCAAGCATTGTGTGGTGATCACAGCCTCGCGACCGACGAATCTCCCAGGTGTTCTCTTGTTACCCTGTGACCACTGACGAGTTCAACCTGGATTTCGATTGGACCAGTACGGCACAGCAATGCAAAAAGTGCACCGAACTCCGTTTACCTTGATAAGGACCCGGTCAGAAACAACGAAAGGGAACTGAACCCCTTTGGACTTGGCACCGTCTGAGGGCAGCGCGTCACCTTGGGAAGGGGGATCCTGAGACTGTTAACCGATGGTCAGCTTAAAGTTGCACATTCCTGCACAGTAGTTGGCTTGCACATTTTGATACACAAACTACTCACCTGATCGAACTGTTCCCTTCGCCTTTTGCTCAGCCTTCCCGCACTCAACTTCTGAGCGTCACCCTCGCGCTTGAATGCCGCTACAGCAGCCCGCAAACCTTCAGCAGAGAGCCCCACCCGTTCCGGTACAACAGTTAGCAAGGTCATGCAAGTGATTTCTTTAAGACTTGTGACCAACAACCTGCAGCTAAAAACATGTAACTCATCCTGCTCATTGCAACTCCTGTAAGATCCATACAGGGACCTTTGCTCCACATGAGCCAACCACAATATGTTACACTTCTCTGGGAGGAGCAACACCGAAACAAAAATCTTCCATTGGACACCCAACTCTAATGGGGTTGGGCGAGAAACTAATCTTACTGTAGTTGGGAGCCATAGTCTCAGGACTGGTAGCGGCTCCACATGTGAGGCACGCCCTCTGCAAACACATATTGCAATGAATTTCTTTCGAGAGGACAAAGTAGCAAATACCCAGCAGGCACGAGAATTGACAGACAGTGATTTACAAGGCGAAGGATAAAAAATTCCTGAACCCGAAACCCAGTTGGGAACTTACATTTTGCATCACTTGCCGCAGCCCTCCACAACCAAATGTATGCCCACAGGACAATATGGTTGCATCCTCCATCAGCTGACCCCTATCACAAAGCCAATGTCATCTCAGAACATGTAGACGAGCTGGTGAGACACAACAACAGGACTACAGAAGAGCAAACGGCAGCCATTTGCAATTAGAGAGTATTGGGTCTTACGTTGCAGAGTCGGACAAAACGTGTCTTAAAGAGGGTTCCACAGCCTGCAGCTCCAAGACGTTGGGACTCTTTTGGGGCAGGTCATTCATGTGCTTCGCATCTTTCCCCTTGTGCGAGTTGGCCCCAGATGAAGTGAGCAAAGAAGTGTAATAATTATCACTGTCCCCATCTGTACACGAGCCTCGTAGGCTGTCACGCGGGGAGCCTTGAGCAACTGCTTGCTGCGACTCCCGCAATAAACCGCTGCCTGGCCTCTCCAGGTAGCTCCCGGCCACACACTCCTTGGACTCAGAGTCTCTCACTGCGCGAGCTGCTGGGAATGAGGCACCAGTTGCGTCCCCACGGGCTCCAAGCTGAATTCCTGATAGATCCGAGGACGAATAGGTCATGGGGTTAACAGCCGATGCTGGGTTGGCGAGATAAATCCCTAAGGGTTGACATGCGGGCAGAGAAGCATGCGACCTCCCCTCCTCCAGGGCAGGTCTGTGAAACCCTTCTGACGCACTGTCTCCCCTTCCAAGCAGTGGAACCGATCCCACCCCAAGCACCTGGCTGCGTGGCTTGCGGGCCCCTGCCTCTCCTCCGTCTGCCTCGGTCTCTGCACCTGCTTCTCCCTCTGCCCCTGCCTCAGCTTTAGCCCCTGCCCCTGCACCACTCCTTCCATCTACCCCTGCCCCTACCTCAGCCCCATCCCGAGCTCTATGCTCCCCATGCCCTTCTTCCGGGTCCCCTTCATCATCATCATCTTCCTCATCGCTGGCCTCTGTCTGCGAACCCTCGCTCATCTCCCTTTCCGGGCCACCAGCAGGAGTTCTAAGCTGTGCTGCCACAGATCCCTTACCTTCCCCCCATCCTTTACCTTCCTCCCGTAAAATTCCCCCCGACCCTCCCCCGTGAGAGTTGGATACAAGCTGCTGCCCCCCAGCTTCTCCCTCACCGGCCTGCCCCTGCTGAGCTGCTGAGAAAGTGACGCCTCCGCCTCCGCCTCCGCCTCCCTGGTAATCCCTCTCGGATTCTTGCAAAAACCTGACTCCGTCAGAACCCAACTTGCCAAAACTCGGCCCAGGAGGTGGGTTTTTGGATGGCAAAGCCCTCTTGGGCCATTGCATCGACCCAGGAGACACTAGGCTGATTCCAGTTTCCACCGTTTCAGAAGCTGTGCCGTGCTCGCCTTCAGTTCCCATTGGTGTCACTGTGAATTTCAGTCCAACCTGAGCATGTTATTAACGCCTCAGCCTGAGCCCCCACAGCGTCACCCCATACCATTCATTCGTCCGAGACCCATATATAGGCTGTGCCCCCACAATTTACCGAACCAAACTCCGAGGCTCCTGGTCCGCGCCGCATACCGGGCACCTACATGCAACCCACCGCCTGGCTGGCTCCACACGGCTCGCAAGCAACAGGCAAATAGGCCGCTATTTCACTGCGATGCATGTGACTGGCAGCAGGTGCATGCAGAGTGCGAAACGCAGACCCCCGCCCGCCTTGCTCCTGCTTGGATACAAACGCTTGTAATAAGGGCCTTCAACCTTCAACAGGGCACAACAGCTCAACCAGCTAGCTCTTCTCCAGGATCCGTCATGAGTCTCACAGGGGAACGTTATAACAATTTGAGCTGGAAGATTGCGGTACGAAATTTAGGGCACAGCTAGGCCTACCGACCCCGCCTGGCTCCTCGGGGGAAGCAAAACTCAAACAAAAGGCGAATCACCTCGTGCTTCGCTTCCCCGGATCAAGCGATGAGCAAATAGTCCCGGGTTTCCAGGCCCGACGCGAGAGGAACCACATTGAAAGCGGCGTCGGCCGGGACCGGGGAGGAATAATTGTTTTGCAATTTGGCGTGACTCTCCGCTGCCTGCTGGAACGACTTCACCAAGTCCTGTAGCTCCATGGTGCGGGTGATGAGGCGGTCTTCGGGTATGGGCTTGCTGTAGCCCAGAAACACCATTCCCAGTGTTATCAGCGTGGCCCCCGAAAGTATCAAGCATCCGCAGAATACCGTGAAGGCGTAGGGGCTCTTGTCGCCCCCTGGTATCCCGTCCAAGTTCACTCCGAACAGACCTGTTGCGATGGAGAGCAACAGTCCCACGCCTCCGATCACCGCTAGGTTATGCTGGATCCTCACGCTCTTGTCCTGCGGCATAGCATGCGTCACCGCAACACCGAGTCAGGTAGGCCTGCTGCCGGGCACGCGAGCGCGGCACGCTGCGCAGCGAAGCACACACCTGCAGGCCAGCTCGCACGGTGCTCTGCATCACATCTTGGATGGTGAAGAGCCTGTCGCGCACAGCTTCTTGCTCCCCTATCATCTCCCTCGTGTTCTGCCTCGTCTGCTTCAGGATGAGCTGCGTGCATTTACCTCTCAGGTGCTCCGTGAGCTCGAAGATGATGTCGTCTCGAGCATGCAAGGACCATTTCACTCTGATCACCTATCGGAAGGGACCACAAGCTTACCTTAGGTGGGAATCACATGAGCAGCGCATCCTAAGCAAGCGACTGTCACCAGACTAGATGCATACCGACGACGAAAGCCGACGAATCTCCTGATTCAAAATGAGGGTGAGCAGACGAAGATCCTCCTTTTCTGTCCTGCGGAAAGGAGATTGGTGTCTCAGCTGAGCCACATCATGCAGGGCATTGAAGCAGAGCTTTGCGCAACCTACCTGTTCATGAACTTCAATTCCACTTCATCTGCCGCACCGAAGTAGAGTTTCCGGAACAACCTGGTTCGCAATTGCAGCAAAGCACATGAGCCGCCATCGATAATCCGCCGTGCCGTATCACCGCAGGCAGCGTTGGTGTGACGGTACCAACCTGTCATCCCATCTGGCAAGACGGCAGACTAGGAGTGCAATGACCTCATGGACGGTCTTCGGGGACTCGGCACCGCCAGCGCCTACAAGATCCTGTCACAATGCAACACACAACCGGAATCCGTTCAACGTCTCTGCACTGTGCAGTGACTGACGACAAGGGTTCCACTCTCACCTGAACTTCGGTGATACCGAGCACATTGAGCTTGGCCACCTCCCCCTTGACATGCATGGCTGTGATGAGGTAATGTTCAGCTTGCCAAGAGCGAAGAACCACGGGCACATTCTCCTCCGGCCGCTCTCCAATCGACTGTCCCAGCAGCTCGAACAAGAGCCCCCCGGCAACACGTACCGGCACCTGCAACATCGAGTCCATCACTTGCAAGCTGCCGTGCCAGAGCTGCAGCTTGGTGTTTGTGGAGACGCACCTCGTAGTAAAGATGCTTCATTCGGTCGCTGATGAGACGGCTCTCGTCCCTGAGAGCAGCAGAGACGGCAGGGTACAACCAGTGTGCGTGTTCCAACCACTTGCTCACATGAGGATGCTCCGCCAACAAATGACACCACCACGTCGGGCCTCCGGCTGGTTGCCAGTAGGGAGCCAAGACGGTGGCCACACTCAGGCTAGAATCGTCGTCGTCCAGGAGGTCCCGCGGCTGCGACATCCACTCCGCATCCATGCGGACCAATTGCACCAACTCCATGATTCTGGCCCAACCGATGGGAATCCAGTGAGCAACCGGGATGCCATCGTGCTGCGCCTGCGGAAGTGGAGCAGGAGGAGGAGGGAGAGCGGCAGCTCCATAGCCACTGCTTGTTCCCTGCTTGCCAGCAACTTTCACCTTCAAGGTGTTGCCGTTCTTCTCTCCACTCTTACGAGGCACATACTCGTAGGCGCACAAGAGGCCATCCGTCCACAGCTCACATGACTCGCTATCGTCGAGCTTGCGCATCCTTCTGCCTTCAACCCGACTCACCCTCCAGCCACAGATCCAGCTGCGCAAATCCGTAGGCACTTACGCAATGTCGTTACACTTACACAACCCTAGCTCCACACGGATCGCCAAGTGTCATGCCCCACTCAACGACCACGTCATGCACCGAGATGCACATTCCCTTCGCCTTCCATTTGATCGGCCGACGCGCACTCCCGGTTTTAACCCTTCCTTACTTTCCGTGCCTTCGGTTCACATGTGTAAACACCCTCTGCAGGCTTTTGCGCTTGTGCTAGAAGAAAGGCCGAGGCTCTCGCTCACGGCAAGCAGGTCCATGCGCATTTGGTAGAACGACGGGTCAGGGGACTTCGTGGTTACCACTCTGGTTAACTGTGGAAGGTTTGCAGATGGCTTCCGGCTATTTCAGAGGTTGTCACACCGAACTGTTCGTTGTTGGACAGCCACCATCTCGGGCTATGTGAAAGCTGATCACTGCCAGCAAGCCCAGTCATGCTATGAGCAAATGCAGAGGGAAGGTGTGCAGCTCAACCAGTACACATTTGTGAGCCTGCTCAGAGCGTGCAGCAAATTAGAATGCCTGCAGGAGGGTAGGCGGATTCACAACCTGTGCGCAACGTTGGCTCCTGGAATGCAATGTTGGCAGCTTATGCTCAGCAAAACCAAAGGAGGAAAAGCATTGCATACTTATGACCGGATGCTGGAGGAAGGTGACAGACTGGTTTCAACTTCAAGTCGGAGAGGTGGGCAGTGACACCCCGCCTCACTCACACCTCTTTCCGCAATGCCGAGGCCGAGTGTTCATTCCCCAAGGCGGCATCCATAGCCATCTTGTATGGCCTACATGTACAACTAAGGATGTGGAGGACGCTTCCAGACGATGTATTCTTAGTCACCGAGTGGCCCAGCACTGCCCACACCTTGCTCTTCCCCTTCATCGGCCAGCCCCCCACTACTTCTGAGATGGATACTCTCGTGCTCCGAAAATGACCGATCCTACCCTCACGTTGGTACTGCCCAAGCTTATCTACAAAACCCAGGAAAGGTCATTGCTAGAGCTCCTCTGCTTGAATACCAAAACCAAGGACAGTGCAAAAGCCTTACCGCTTGCTCAAAGTCTCCAGACATGCCCATAGATAGCTCACAAAGCTCGTTGGGGATGCCAAGGCTATTGCACACATCATCTCGACAAGTCCTCAGGGTCTGCTCCGTGGCACACACAGTTAACAGGTTGGCGCATAAACAAACAGCCTAATTACGAACCCAGCAGTCGCGGCTCCCAAAATCTGCTTCACCTGGAAATTTTCAGGGGTACAAGTGTAATCCAGCATTCCGATGGTCATCAAGCCTGAAAACTCCAAGTTGGGACATTCCGTCCTAACGTGTCGTGCGAGCGAAACACACTCCGAGGGCTCCACTCCTGACTTCGCTGTGTGAAGCAAACCAACTTCCATGTGAGTGCCAAAGGAGAGCCTTTATGATACGCATGGCACACAGTGACTTAAGGGCTACCCACACACACGCAAGCTAAACACTGAGCAAGAGTGAGGATGTTGCAGACTTACACTCTTCCCCACTCGTATTAACTTGAACAAGAACTTTCAAAGGACTTCTTCCAATCGCCCCGACCGCCCTATTCAGATAATTGGCAGCCTACAAGGCATCAAGTTGCATTCGTCACTGTGAGGAGCACATGCTGCATGGAATATGCATGCCAGCTCTATCCATGTCTGCAATAACAGCCCACCAACGGGGACGGCCTAAGGTCTCAGAGAAAGGAAGAAAATATGACCCACGAGGCCAACCACGGTTTTGCTCACCTTGGGGCTGTCCACACTTTCCACCATGAAAAGATTGGGCACACCTGCTGAGGTGCCGTTCCCGAACAACAGACTCAGCGAGATTTGGGTGAAAATAGCAGCTGGGCAACAGGTGGACCATGGAGAGTGTACTCACACACGAGCGCTTTAGCCTTGTTGCTTTGCAGATGGCCGATAAAGTGCCATCGGATGTCTTCTGGCAACTGCAGCATAAATTTAACACACGGTATTCAGCCTATGAGCGTTGAGGAGATGGAAGAGCAGCCAAACAGCAGCGGTCCGCGTGACAGAGGAGCCACCTCTTGAGACTTATCAATCAGCTCTTGCACGTAGTTTTCACCGAAGTGGCGATGACCTGCAGCATACACCTCCTTGATGAGAGACGCCGGCTTTGTCTTGCTCACAGCCACCAATCTCGCCTGCAAGAGAGATGGTGCAAGAAAGTGAGCCGCTGAGGCTGCTGCAGCGACAGTGCCAGTGGATTGAGATGCCCGCTACCGAGGAGGCAGGCCTGCCAGCTCGCTCAGCCGCCTGCTGCACGCGGAGCAGCACGTCCTTGAGCGCCTGCACGGCTGCTGCCTCCGCCGCCCGAGCAGCCATGACCCGCTAGCCAACCACTTAATGAGTGACCAAAACGAAGAAGAATCAAACGACCAAAGTTTACGTGGGTGACACTCGACTGAATGAATTTAAGAAGAAACAAAATGTCTCCAGATCCACATCCTTTTGGCCAGTTTTTGACCTTACACCAAGGGTGACATCCCAAACAGAGTACCTATTCTGCTTATGCTTCAGGGCAACATGACGAGTTGACCCACCACCTCTTCTTTTGCTCACAGTAGTGCCGAAGAGAAAAAAAGATTCATCAATCAGACTTATCGGTGGCTGATTTCTTGTCAGCAGCAGAGGCATCTCCAGCAGAAGCCTCAGCGGATCCTGTAGCTTCCTCTTCACTCCTTGACTCGTCGAACTCGAGAAGAGGCTTGATCTCACCATTGATGGCACAGTGGGCTCCCACAAAGCCAACCACTCCCGGCACAATGTAAAGCAGGGCAGGTTGGGCTGCCTGGAACCAATTCATCACTATGATTGTGACTACCAATCCCGCAGTGTAACCCCCGAAGGCACTCAAGAAGTAGCGCTTACGGTTCCCTCTGGACACGTCAAAACGCAGAGCAAGAGCCACAAAAATACCTGGAATAACAATGTCACCAAGCCCTAACATGGAGAAAGGGCGAATGGGGTCCCCAGTTGGGAACACCAGCTTGATAGGAGCATCAAATGACTTGGCCACACTGACCATCACCGGCGTGAAAAACACCCAGAAGATGTCGTACACGAAGAGACCTGCCAGTAAGATACCACCTATTTTGAAAGAGCCCAGGGACAACATCTCAATCCCTTGAATTGAAAAGGCCAAACCCAAAGTATTGTTCGCCAGCCAGTGCTTCTTGATCACATACCACACGCAGAAACAGGTGCCCGGTATAGCAGCTATCAGGTGCGAGGTGGTGAAGTCAAATTCCACATTCTTGACATAAGGGACCTTCAGAGATTTAGTGTCGTCGTTCCAGCTGGCCGGGAGGAAGGGGGAGATGAGCGGCAAAATTGTGGCCGACAGGGCCAGTACTCCAAGTACAAAAAAGTAGAGGGTAAGCACAGAGTTGATGACATCCTTGGGGATGAATTTGAAGAGGAGGAAGAGGGAAAGCAAGACTGCGCTCCCAATGAAGGGAAAGCGCACAGCGTGCTCCTTGGACATAGTCTCGGTTGGTGGCGCAGGCTTCACCGAACGGTGACAACCTACGAACACAGTCAAGCACGCTGTTGCCACCACATTGATATTAGGATCGACGTGGACGAAAAGAGGTGCAACAGTGAGCCCAAGGAGGGCGACGCTGGCTGCTCGCTCCAAGGATACCATGATGCTGATGACCAATAGAAGGGAGAACAATCTCACAGTCGATGATCCTGAATCCTTCCCTGAAACCACCGCTTACGAGTGAAGACACAGCAGCGGCACAGCCATGTAGGGCATGGCCAGCAAGCCGAGACTGAGAGGAAGGCGTTACAAGACGGGGAAAAGATGCCCCGACTGCTGCGAAGCTGCCGGACAGATTATGCACCTTTCCTTTCCTCGGATCGATCCACCTGCTAGCTCGCTCAACAACCAGCTCAGACGCGTTTCCTGTTACGGACTGTGACGAAACGTTGCCCTACATTAGCAACTGTGAAAACCCTAAACCTAAGAAACCGAAATTTACAGAGACCGAGGACTACACTGAAACGCTCCTGAGAGGCTCGATACTTGGCGAGGGCTGTGAGGGTACTGACCCCAGGATTCCCATGGCGAGCACCGTGGATTTCCGGTGCCTGTACGAGGGCCTAGGCGGGCAGCAGAACAAGAGGAAGCGGTCTGATGTGGAGCCTGAGAATGGCGGCATGCAGGTAGATGAAGAGGAGGAGGCGAAGTGGAGCAAGAGCAGGAAGGTGGCGGTCGGTACCGGCAAGGATGAGCGCGTCTTCGGCAAGCCTACTTTCGACGGGGTCATAGCCGGCAAGATCTCCGGCAGGAAGTGGAAGCAGGCCAAAAGCGCCCCGGTGTCGTCTCTCAAGGTGACAGGCCGCAAATCAACGCTGGCGGAGCGGGATAAGGAGAGGCAGGTGCGCAAAGCCTACCTGGCACGGAAGCAGGAGCTGAAGGAGCAAATCCGGTCCAACAAGGTGGAGAAGCGGCGGCTGAAGGAGGAGCGCGTCAAGAGAAAGAAGGAGAACGAGCTCCGATCTGGCACCGTGGTGCAGAAGATCACCAATCCCAAGACCTTGAAGAAGATGTCGAAAAAGCAGAGGAAATTGCTGAGACAAGTTGCTGACTAATCGGAATCCTCTCTGATTGCTCCTCGCCGCTGCCGACGAAGGGGAGCGCACTTGCTGGCTGCCGGCGTCTTGCGAGAACTGTTCGCAGTATCGCTGAATGATTCCAACCCTCGCTGCTTGCTCCTTCCTCCTCCCTCCTTCGAGCTGATGAAAGAGGTAGCAAGTCGCTGGCTCGCAGCAGGCTGTTTGCTGGCTCTGGCGATTTTGGTTCGCATCTCGATTTCTTACGTAAACTGCGGAGTTAGTTGTAGGTATGGCAACGTACACTTCTTAAGTGTTCTTGTTGGACGGGCTTATCTCGGCGACAACTCATTGTACAATAAATGCATCCCGTATGGGTTTTTTATATTCTTACTCAGCTTCGTGTGTACTTCCGCAGTCGCCTATGTGACTCTGCACACCACCTGCTCGGAACGGGGTGTGACCAGGACCTAGTCCGGTTCTCGCCTCGTGTTTGATTAAAACTGCGCTGCAGTGCTGCAGTTCCGACTGACACAAAGGGCGCGGCTCCTCCGAACGCCACGGCACGCTACTGTGCTGCCGCCCCTTCCCCCGGCCCCGGGCGCGATGGCCACAACTTCGCAGTCGCAGCAACCGGCCCACGCGCAAGTCTACTCTCAGCACTCCGCAGGTGAGGCCTCCGACCCCATGGACATGACGTCCTCAGCGGCCGAGGGCAACATCGCAGGCGTGCCCACGCACGGGGGGCACTACACGCAGTACAACATCTTCGGTAACCTCTTCGAGGTGTCCGCCAAGTACGTGCCTCCCATCCGCCCCATCGGTCGCGGCGCCTACGGCATTGTCTGGTGCGTTTCTCTTGTCTCCTCTTTCAGCTCCTCTTTTCTTCCTCTTGCATGCTGCTTGTGCGGATCTGTGCCGTGCTCACTTTGCTCCTGTTCCTCGTGCTTGCTCCGTGTCACCAGCTCCGCCTACGACTCCGAAACGCAACAGGAAGTCGCTGTCAAGAAGATTGGCAACGCCTTCGACAACAGGATCGATGCCAAGCGGACCTTGAGGGAAATCAAGCTCCTGCGCCACATGGATCACGAAAATGTGTACTACCTCTTCCTTCTTATCCTCCTCCTGTTTTCCTGTCTGTTGCCTGCGCTGCGCACATCACTCTACCACCGAAACTATGTTTCACTCCCTTTTGCATCATGGTTCGACGTGTTCTGTGTTATTTGTGGCATCCTCTTATCCTCACCTCCACATCTCAACTTGTTGTGTCAGGTGATCGCCATCAAAGACATCGTGCGGCCTCCTAACAGGCAAGAATATAACGATGTGTACATCGTGTATGAGTTGATGGACACGGACCTGCATCAAATCATACGATCCAACCAGCCTTTGACAGAAGAGCATTGTCAGGTACTCACACAAAGTTGGCTTCTTTCCTGACGTAGACCTGATCTGGTCCCAGCGACAAGTTTGATTTCATTCATTGCTTGTCTGCTATCTTCACTCAGCTGTGAATGCTGTGCATCGCTATGACCTCACTAAAGCTGTTCTGTGCTGGAACCATCCGAAACGTTCGTGTGCAGTATTTTCTGTATCAGTTGTTACGGGGTCTGAAGTACATCCATTCAGCGAATGTCCTGCATCGAGATTTGAAGCCCAGCAATTTGCTGCTGAATGCTAACTGTGACTTGAAAATTTGTGACTTCGGGCTAGCCCGTACTACCTCAGAGACCGATTTTATGACCGAGTATGTGGTCACCCGTTGGTATCGAGCACCTGAGCTCCTTCTCAATTGCAGTGAGTACACGGCTGCTATCGACGTGTGGTCTGTGGGATGTATTTTTATGGAGCTGCTCAATCGAGATCCATTATTCCCCGGCAGGGACTACGTGCAGCAGTTGCGGTTAATCACAGAGGTGTGCATCTCCCGACATCTTAAGTATCCAGTGTGTCCTTTTGTGTTTCTTCCGCTTATACTTCCCCCAACATGCTTGGTTAGTTTGCTGATGCTGCACTGTGCAATCTCCTTTCAAAGCATATGAACGGTGGCTTTGTTTGGCCAGTGTATTGGAACACCCGATGATTCTGATCTGGGGTTTTTAAGAAATGACAACGCCAGAAGATATATCCGGCAGCTCCCAAGGTCGCAAAAGCAACCTCTTTCGATAAGGTTTCCAAACATGGTCCCCAATGCCGTGGACCTTATTGAGCGGATGTTAGTGTTTGATCCTGCCAAAAGGATTACAGGTACGCTGCTGACTATCATCATGTGCAGAATGTAAGAAAGGTGGCTCTTTGGATTTGTTTCTGAGGTCGTTTTGTTGTATTCATGTACAGTTGAAGAGGCTTTAGGTCATCCCTATTTGGCAAGTCTTCATGACATTAATGATGAGCCTGGTTGTCACTCCGTCTTCACATTTGACTTTGAGCAGCAGAATTTCGATGAGAACAGAATAAGGGAGCTGATTTATCAAGAGGCTTGTAGCTTCAATCCTGACATAATGCAATGAGTGTCATGATGCCGGTATTTCGGAAATATGTTATCCTGGTGCATCTCTGAAACTTAGACGGGATATTAGACTTTTAGACACCCCCTTTGGAGTGATTGTGGGACAATCATTGGGATATCCACTCAAGAGCTACGGCAACTCTTTCTTGGGTGAGACACTCGCCATCGGCGTGGTGTTCGTTGGTGTAGTCTACGGTGCGTCACTAGTGACGTGCCAAAGCTGATCTGAGCTGATTGCAGGGTTGATCTGTAGAGATAAGGGGACCTCTACATTGTGCCTGAAGATTTCGGCACATCGTAGTGTGTGTGGCCCGTGCAGAAACAGTGGGACTGAGTACACAAGCACCAAACTGCAACCGCTAATACCTGCAGTTCGACCTAATTTATTTGTACAGTGAACTTGAAAGAAATGCACCTTCAATGCAGACCACCTGCAGAGGATAACCTTACGTTCTGCATGAAGTACTCATTAACTTCATCCAGTTCCAAGTTGCTCTTATAGCAAATTGCGCGATTCAAACGCCACATCACGTCGATATTGACTTGTGGTCCCACAGTCTGGTAGAGTGTCATGGTCCACGTGATACTTTGAACCGTTTGCTCCGCTGTCCAGGATCCCAAACAAGTTTCCAACCGTCTTTTTCTAGTAGAACAGCGTGCAACAACAGACAGTATTTTACGATATTTTATGCTACTGTTCTGACACGAAAGTCTTGGCACGATGAAGCGCTACAGCAACATATGGAAGGCCTCATGGAGCTATGATGCGTTGCAGCTCGCAAACCTTTCCACCGTAAACTTCGTTAGAAAGGAGATAGTACCTACAAATCTTCTCGCTGGCCTTTTTTCTCGACTCAAATCACAGCAAGAGCCTTACAACTCAGTATATAAAATACCGGCACAAGCTCAAGATGACAAACATACAATCTGCAAAAAGGGTGAGACTATTCACCATAGTAAACGAATTTGTCTCATACATTGCACACATTTCCTGAACCACCTGTTATTAAAGTGGAACACAACTCACACATTCTGCAAGTTTTCAGACCCTCTTATATCAGCATCCCCTGTGTCTAATATAACCAAAGAGCTGATGGCACTGGTAGGAAGGCAGCTGTAACACCTGGAAGGCCCCAACCTAGGAGCAATGATAGGTTAGATTACTGGAACCTTCTCACCGTCGGCTTACTTAGAAAGGAGGTGGCACCTATACCTTCATGCAGTCACCTTCATCACTGTACCCAAGCTAGTCCCAGCGACTGACCACGTTCGATATCATTGTGCAAATTTTCATGCACTCTTATACAGGTGAAAACAGTCTTAGCGCATGCAATGCCTAGTAAACAGGTGATGACCCTAGTACGGAGGCAACTGCACCACATGGAGGGTCTCCAGCTAAACGCGATGGGCTGCAGAACTGGAGCCTTCTGCCTTCAGCTTCGTTAGAAAGAAGATAGGTACCCACAGTTAACTTGTAATGGCCTTCTCTCTCAACTCACAGATTCCCAACTCAATACGTGGAATCTGGGTCGCAGAAGCTCAAAACCAACAGACATATCAGGCAGTTACCACGGTAAGCCCTTGGACAAATACCGACACAGAATGATCTCATTGTTGCTAGATACATCAGGGCTTTAAAACCGGTGCCAGTTGACCCATCTGCTCTGCGAGTTGATCTACACTTGGCTTACTGTACAGCCATGGCTCACCACCACCTCCAGCAATGTCTCCATGGTCAATGGGGTCCGGCATATCTTCTGCCTCTGGCTCTGTACCTGGTGACTCAGCTGTACTTCCAGACAAGAACTGCTCCCAAAATACATCATTCACAGCAGAGCCTACAACTACACTGTCTGCTGTGGTACTCACCTCTGCTTCAGGGGAATACGTATTCACATCACCATCAAGGCCTAACTCCAAAGCCATAGCATCCCCATTCGATTCTCTCAGTTTTAAGCCTATCCCAGAATCGTCAAAAGTGGCAGTCTCCAGTTCTGGAGAACATATAGCATTATCCGCATCCACGCTGATTGTAGGTAACTGAACTGTTCGTGGAGACGGATGAGAGAGGTGAAATTGGGAATCCCCCACAAAGTCATTGCCTGTTTGATTAACTAGTGCTTCTGGCCCGGAAGGAGGTACATGCATCTCAGTTAGGGTCACGCCTGACTGCCGACTTTCCTGCATCTGTTCCCCCGAGCTGCCCAAGTCTCGAAATAACGCTTCCAATGTGTTGCTTGCCTCAACTTTGTTACTCTCAGAGGAGTTGAACAACTGCAGAAGCATAGCCCGTGCGTCGTTCGAGCCAGGTTGATACCTGACTATCTGACCATCATTTTGGGCCCCATGGTCACCTGATTCACCGTCAACTTCTTGCTTGGGTAATCGCCTCTTCTTCCTGACTGTTGCTGCAAGCCGCTTGTTGGTCTCATTCTGATGCACAAGTTGGGCAAGAAACGTAGGGTTCTGCATAGCTTTAGCTAAAAATGACATCATCTGTTGCTGACGTTGTTCTGTAACTTGCAACCGTTGCCCCATGACCTGCAGGACAATGCGATCTCCAGGAGGTCACAAAAGTACTCCAGAAAAGAACCGCAGCTCAGCTGAGAAAGGGATTTTCACTCCATGAGATGTAAACAAATTGCAATGCAGTAAGTACGTAATCAGATTATCACCTGTAGCTCCCTTTCTGTTGATTGTTGTTGCTGGCGCAATCTCACTAGTTCCAGCATGAGGACGTTCTTGTCACGCTTTAATCTTTCAATTTCACCTTCCAACCCAAACTTCCCAACCTCCACGCACGCCCCTACACTTGAGCTTTGGGACTGTTGCTGCTGCTGCGGTTGACCATGGGATACAGGTTTCCGGCGGTGAATGTTTTTCAGAAGGTGCCTCTGCCCACGCAAGAATCCTTCATTCGCAAATTCCCACCGGTCTGGATCTACCTTGCGGAAACCCTACAATACCCAGAGCTTTAAGACACGTACATCCCGGACGTGGCAGAAAACTGGATAGGGATTAGCAGCCTGGCACAACGAAACCCTCACCACAAGAACATTACATCTGCTGTAACTTCTTCATTGACGGGGAAATGGGGCCTGGCTATCTCACTGGACAGGGCAGCTCTCAACTTACATAAGTGTTCAGCTGTCGAACAAAACTCGAGAAATTGTTGTGCTTGAAGTATTTGGGAAGAAGGTCGCGCGCAAACTCAGGAGGATTCCACACAATAAAACTGTTATTGCTGTTGCTCCAAGACACAGTCGCGTCTGTGGCAGGATCATCTACCATGTCGAAAGTCTTAGTCAGAAAAGGAGGTGGAGCCGAGCTTTGCAGGCCATCCATCGGCTGAGGAGCGGAAGTCGTAAACGCCTTCTCTGCAGGAGGCACTGTGCTAATCAACCGAGTGTTCATCATGTTGTCCTTGGCCTCGGGAGACCACTGAGTGACTGGACTCACGGAAGGGGAACCCATTGCCTCCGCCTGTGGTATTCAACACATACCCAGCAAGCCAGCCTCCACAGCTGCAATCGGATGAGTCATCGCAAGAGCCATAGGAGAAAGGAGCTAAAGAGCTGAAGGCAACAGGCATACTCAAGCGGACGAGTGATGGGGGAAACGCGTGTTCTGCACCGTAGCGTTTCAGTCCAGTCCATGACAATGGTCGTAATCGCAGTCGTAGCAAACCCCCAACACCCCCTAGGAGGTTTCTTTCCCTTTTTGATGATAGTGGATGTCTTGAGGGTGTTTTATTCACGAAATCAACCAAATCGTATACACCAAAAGCAGAATAACCAAACCCCAAAATCTTTATATTATACACGTTAGAGCAACATCTTGCCACATATTGAGGTGAAAAAACGATGGGAAAAGCCCATCTAGGAGGGGACAACCAAAGGGGACCAGGGGATCAAGGTGAAGAGGAGCAACTAAGCTCCCTACCTAAAGTCACCTACTGCACCCACAATGTCATATGCAGGAAGAATAAACGGCCCGCAAACCACGGAGGTAGAGGAAGATGCGCCACACCGCCGCCGCCTTGTGGAGGATCGCTGAGAGCGCCCGCTGAAGGGCAATTGAAACCCGCTGGTGAAGTACGAGAGGGAGCCGCACCGTGTCACGCATGGTAAGCTTTGGCATGTGACAACAAATTTGTCAAAGTCCTCAACCATTGCTCCATACGCTTAGTGCAAGCGGAATAAAGAGGTGGCCCGCTTGCATCGTGCTATATTTGCGGACCTTGAGAGCCACCGCCCGGCAGCAGCCTCAACTCGACGAAGTGATGACCGAGCGAGATGGTGTCTCGTGTAGGATCGGTAACCACCACATCTCGCCATCAAACCGGTCGCTGACGGATAAGTGCACGTCGATTGAACGACCAGACGGAGAGTATACATCCGCCTCCTCCATGCCATGTAGCCGCTTTCGCGGCGATGGCGAACATGACATCGCTGGATGGCGCCGTGAGTGGCAATGCGATGACTGGGACAACGAGCAAGGTGTACCCTGAATCATCGAGGCGAGCCGCACTCGCAAGTAAGGAGCGAAGAAGCCACGGTGGAGGCGAGCCAAGACTAATCGCATCGCAGAGTGAAGGTGGTGGTGCGATGTGAAACCCGTATGCATGGGCGGGCCAACAGCCAAGCACTGCGCCTTCCGTAACAAGAGCGAGCCGCCTTGTGGGATGGAGGGGTCCCGGAGGGCGATCGAAAGCCCGGCCGAGCCGCCTCGGCAGATGCCTCGCAACCCTCGAAACCATCAAATGTCGAGAAAGGAGGGAAGTCCTTCCGAGCATCCACCGATAACATGTCCCTAGCTTGCCTTATGGACGCTTGAGAGAGAAGGTTCCCTCCTCCACACTGATACGAGATCCTCCGTAAAGGGCCCGCCATGGAGGATGAACCGAGGCAGAGGGCCCAACCGGAAAGCCACCGAGGAATAGAAGACCTCCAGAGAGTGCCTCCAAATTGCAGGTAGGGATGCTTGCTGGGCCGACGCCTATAGGGCCCAACGCCTGTGAAAGCCACCGAGGAATAGAAGACCTCCAGAGAGCCTCCAAATTGCAGGTAGGGATGCTTGCCACGGGCCGACGCCCATAGGGCACTCAAAAGCCCCGAGCCCAAGATGTCCCCAGAGTATCCATAATCTTCCTATCAAACCGCAATGGACAAAAAGTCGGGACTGAGGCAACAGTGATGAGGTAACTGTGGCGCCTAGCAAAAGAGGAAAGAATTCCAAAGGCCACCTGTATCCACCAAAGAAAGGAGGTCCTCGACATGGGAGAGGTCATGAGAGCCAGTCCGTGAAGCTTGAGGGGGAACCGGCAACCCCTGAAACCATCGATAATAAATGTCGAGAAAGGAGGAAGTCCTTAGGCATTGATAACATGTCCTAGCTTGCCTCAAGGGCGTTTGGAGAGAAGGTTCCCTCCTCCACACGTCGAGATCCTCGAGAAAGGGCTGTCATGGAGGATGAACCGAGAAGCCAGGCGAGAGAGGGCCCAGCGCGAAAGCCGGGAAGAGACCTCCAGTGAGCGGAACTGTGCCTCAAATTGCAGGTAGGGATGCTTGCCAGTGAGCGAGATCGCCCATAGGGCACTCAAAAGCCACAGGCCCAGGATGTCCCCGAGTATCCATAATCTTCCTATCAAACCGCAATGGACAAAAAGTCGGGACTGAGGCAACAGTGATGAGGTAACTGTGGCGCCTAGCAAAAGAGGAAAGAATTCCAAAGGCCACCTGTATCCACCAAAGAAAGGGAGGTCCTCGACATGGGAGAGGTCATGAGAGCCAGTCCGTGAAGCTTGAGGGGGAACCGGCAACCCCTGAAACCATCGGTAATAAATGTCGAGAAAGGAGGAAGTCCTTGAGCATCCGCGATAACATGTCCCTAAGCTTGCCTCAAGGGCGTTTGGAGAGAAGGTTCCCTCCTCCACACGTCGAGATCCTCAGAAAGGGCTGTCATGGAGGATGAAGCAAAAGCCAAAGCGAGGCGAGAGAGGGCCCAGCGCGAAAGCCGCGGGAAGAGACCTCCAGTGAGGCGACACTGCCTCAAATTGCAGGTAGGGATGCTTGCCAGTGAGCGGATCGCCCATAGGGCACTCAAAAGCCCAGGCCCAGGATGTCCCCGAGTATCCATAATCTTCCTATCAAACCGCGTAGGACAAAAGTGTCGGGGGCCGGAGGCGTCTGGATGAGGTAACGGGCGCCTAGCAAAAGCAGGAAAGAATTCCAAAGGCCACAGCATCCTCCGGCAAAGGAGGTCCTCGACATGGGAGAGGTCCTCTGCGAGCTGGTCAGAAGCTCCGATGAAGTCGAGGCAGAGGGACCCCTAGAATCAGCCCAAAGCCAAAGCAATCTCCTGGAAATTGCAAAGTAGGTAGAATCCCGACGGAGACAAAGACTGCACTTGACCTTCAAGCCCCACCAAAGAAAGCTCATGAGAGAAGAGCTCAAAGGCCTCCTTAACTTTGTCCCTAGGCCCAGGATGTGAGAGTCGCCCACAAGGGAAGACACGCTACTGAGAAGGCGGCCTAGATAGGGCCCTATAGTGAGCAATGGCGAAGAGAGCACCGCCTAGGGGTCGCCTTGCCCGGTACCGTGGCCGATTCCAAGACAGAGACAAGAACTCAAGAGACGCTCTTGTGGCCGGTAGTAGAGGTTGGAAGACCTCCGTAGAAGCACCGACAAAAGGTATAAGGCTCCCCAAGACGCCAAGATCCCTAAGCTCCTCGAAGATGACGCTCCTAGAAATGGTATTGAAGGCGTTCTCGACATCAACCTGTAAGACCACCCACTCCGGGTGGGTATCAAGGCATGCCTTCACTCCAAGCACCACAGACTCACAGCCCCCCGGAGTGGCAATGCCAAATTGAAGGGGGTTGAGGTGCTGCTGAAGAAGAGAGCGGCACTGAAGGGCAATAGTGCGGCCGAGTAGTCGCATGAAGGCTTCCCCGACCGCGAGTGGGCGCACGCCCGAGCCTGGGGCAGGCTTGTCCATAGCGACAAGCCTGCTAGCTGCAAGAACATGGGAAATCCGGTGAGGCGTCTCACCCCGAGCCACCGCAGCTGCAGAAAAGAGCCTGGGAAGCCACTAGATGGATCTTCGGGAGAAAAGGTCCCCGAGGTGTTCAAACACCATTCCCGACAACCCGGATGAAAGATGTGGGGTCGAGAGTGCCAGAGCAAAAGCCGCCCGATCCAGAGAAGGATCCTCCGGACGAGTCGATATGTCCGGGGATGGCATCCTTGGAGCCGGATGGAGGCACGAGGGCAACAATGGTCTCCTCAGGCGGGGGCTAGGGGAGAGGTCATGAGAGCCAGTCCAGAAGCTCCCGATGAAGTCGGGAACCAAGGGGACCCCTAGAACCAGCCCAAAGCCGAGCAATCTCCATGGAAATTGCAAAGTAGGTAGAATCCCGACGGAGACAAAGACGCAGACTGAGCCTTGACCTTCAAGCTCACCAAAGAAAGCTCATGAGAGAAGAGCTCAAAGGCCTCCTTAACTTTGTCCCTGTGCCCGAGGATGTGAGAGTCGCGCCAAATAAGGAAGACAATACTGAGAAGGCGGCCCTAGATAGGGCCCTATAGTGAGCAATGGCGAAGAGAGCACCGCCCAGGGGTCGCCTTGCACCTGTGGCCGATTCCAAGACAGAGACAGCAAATCCTGAAGAGACGTTCTTGTGCTGGTAGTAGAGGTTGGAAGACCTCCCGTAGAAGCACCGGACAAAAGGTATAAGGCTCCCCAAGACGCCGCCAGCATCCCTAAGCTCCTCGAAGATGACGCTCCTAGAAATGGTATTGAAGGCGTTCTCGACATCAACCTGTAAGACCACCCACTCCGGGTGGGTTTCAAGGCATGCCTTCACTCCAAGCACCACAGCACCACGGAGTGGCAATGCCAAATTGAAGGGGTTGAGGTGTCAAGAAGAGAGCGAGGCGGGGGGCAATAGTGCGGCCGAGTAGTCGCATGAAGGCTTCCCCGACCGCGAGTGGGCGACGCCGAGCCGCGCGTCCATAGCGACAAGCCCGCTAGCCGCAAGAACATGGAAATCCGGTGAGGCATCTCACCCCGAGCCACCGCCGAGAGAAAAGAGCCTGGGAAGCCACTAGATGGATCTTCGGGAGAAAAGGTCCCCGAGGTGTTCAAACACCATTCCCGACAACCCAGATGAAAGATGTGGGGTCGTAGAGTGCGAGCAAAAGCCGCCGATCCAGGAGAAGGGATCCTCCGGACGAGTCGATATGTCCGGGGATGGCATCCTTGGAGCCGGATGGAGGCACGGAGGGCAACAATGGTCTCAGAAGCCAGGGAGGGTCGAAGAGCACATGAGCATACTCACTGCCGCCGCTTTTGCAACGACGCAGTTTGTTGCATTACCCGGACCTGCTCCAACCGCTGCGGCAGATTCCCCGAGCCTTGGCAAAGACGCAAAGCCTCCTCACGGAGGGATGCCTACTACCGCGCCAAGACGGCTAGCAACTTCCCGATGCCCAAGCCCCACCCCTAGAACACCAAGGCACCACCGGGAGAAGCGGAGAAGGCACCAAGCTAACTCGCCCCTGGGATCGAGCGCAAGGCGATCCAAGGAAGACGGAACGCCAAACGCATCATCATGAAGGTGGCGGGGAAGCCTGCGGAAGATGCGCGGGCATGGAAAGCGGGTTTCAAACATCCCAAGTAGGTCCAGCTGACCCCGCAACCATTCCCAGGAAGAGAGAGGCACCCCGCGAAGGACGAAACTAGACGCCAAAGCCTGCACTGCGGAACTGGAGGAGGTCGCAATGTGCACTTTGACAGCCCAAGTAGTCTAGTCGAAATCTTTATGCATGTGCCCAATGTGGGTTTTCACCCCCTTGACACCGCAGCAGAATTGAGCACAGACAAGACACGGACTGTCCTTAACGGTCACAGGAGGTGTAGACCGCCCCATTGGGAAGGGTACTAAAAGAACCCGCAAACGCCGTGAGGGGCGTGGCCGAGGAGGTACCGGGACCGGACAAACGACCCCACCTTAGGACATACGAGGTGTGAGTCTGTGGCGAACCCCAAAAGGCGGCCAAAGAGCTCTACCTAGAGGGACCGCAACCCACAAAACCACCGACCCACCAAACTAGCGCCTGCACCGCAACTCAGAACCAAAAGTCAGGGGTAGGAAATCCACCACGAAAAGGCCGAACAAAATCGGGAAAAATAAATTCCCACCGCCACCGCAGAACACACGACCGGCTGCAACTCCGGTGGCACACTAGCGGGCGTGAACCCCACTGGCCCCGCCTGGAGCCGGATGGAGGCACGGAGGGATGCCCGCCCGCTCCGCGCCGAGCCTTGGCGACGCAAAGCCTCCTCACGGAGGGATGCCCGATCCACCGGCCGGCGAAGGCGGCTAGCAACTTCCGATGCCCAAGCCCCACCCCTAGAACAGAAACCAGGAGAAGCGGAGAAGGCACCAAGCTAACTCGTCACAGGGATCGGCGCAAGGCGATCAAGGGAAGGCGGGCATGGAAGCGGGCATCATCATGAAGGTGGCGGGAAGCTGCGGAAGATCTTGCGGGCATGGAAGCGGGTTTCAAACATCCCAAGTAGGTCCGGTGACCCGCAACCATTCCTGTGAAGAGAGAGGCACGGAGGGATGCCCGATCCAGAGAAGGCACCACCGGGAGAAGGCACCACCGGAGGAGGTCGCAATGTGCACTGGCAGTAGTAGTCTAGTGAAATCTTTATGCATGTGCCCAATGTGGGTTTTCACCCCTTGACACCGCAGAGAGTTGAGCACAGACACGGTGTCCCTTAGAGTCCAGGAGGTGTAGACCGCCCCATTGGGAAGGTACTAAAAGAACCCATAAGCCGATCGTGGCCGAGGAGGTACCGGGACCGGACAAACGACCCGACCTTTCTGGGACATCTGGTGTGAGCTCCGTGTGGCGAACCCCAAAAGGCGGCCAAAGAGCTCTACCTAGAGGGACCGCAACCCACAAAACCACCGCCGACCCACCAAACTAGCGCGCACACCGCAACCAAAAGTGGGTAGGAAATCCACCATCAGAAAAGGCCGAACAAAATCGGGAAAAATAAATTCCCACCGCCACCGCATGACACACGCCGGCCGCAACTCCGGTGGCACACTAGCGGCGTGAACCGGCCCCGCCTGCCCGCCCGCCTCTGGAGCCGGATGGAGGCACGGGCCACCCCGTCTGCCTCGCTAACTGCCCACCTAAATTGAGGCACCGTACCTCCATGAGCCCGAGCCCACTCCCGCGCCGCCCGCCCGCCCGCGGCGGGCACCTCCGCGCCCGCCCGCCCGCGCCCGCTCCGCGCCGCCCACTCCCACTCCCGCGCCGCCCACTCCCACTCCCGCGCCGCCCGCGCCCGGCCGCGCCCGGCCGCGCCCGCCCGCCCGCGGCGGGCACCTCCGCGCCGCCCGCCACGCACTGCCCCTAGCATCGCCACGCTCAGACACTGCAACCCCGCACCACATTCGCGCCCCGGTCGCACCATGCCCGCCTGCACTGCACGGCGCCCTCTTCGCACCCACTCCCACTCCCGCGCGCCTGCGCACTGCGCCGAGCCCACTCCCACTCCCGGTCCCGGTCCCAGCGCCGCCCACTCCCGCGCGCCGCGCCCGCCGCCCGCCTCACCGTCGCTCCCGCACCGCCCACTCCTCCCGCCGCTCCGCGCCCGCCCCGCAGGCATCTCCCCGCCCGCGCCGGGCACCTCCGCTTCGCGCCGCGCGCCTGCCCGCCCGCTCCGCGCCGCGCCGCCCGCGCCCGGCCGCGCCGCGCACCACTCATGAAGCGCCGGCGCGCCGCGCCGCGCTCCCTCATCGCCCGCGCCGCCTCCCGCCTCCCTCCTCATCGCCGCCGCCTTCACCGCCTCCAAATGATTCGTATAAATGTCAATCCCAGCAACATCTAGTCCTACATATTCCAAGAATGAATGAGCAAGTCTTACACTTTACCCCTCCTTACCTAACATATCAAAATAGGATGCTTAGCATGTCACTTTAGCATTAGGTCCAGACATGAAGAAAAATAATTCAACGCGCGCGATGGCAGAAAGCCCAAGAGAGTCGGCTAGGCGGACAATTGTTGAACTTACGCATTGAGAGCTAGTACTCTGAACACTAAATCTTTAAACCTTCTTATTTGCAATCCAATGTGATGAATTTGTGAATGAGAAACGTGGTTTATCGTGTGTAGGGTCCGTTGTGATTGACTTTGGAATTCACACCCTTGCAATTTGCAAAGGATCTTTTTGCATTATAATTTTGAAGTTTGCCACAAACATATGATTGCACAATATATGTGCAATCCTTTTCAGCAGCTTTTATATCCATAATTATGCGCACAATCGCTATACTAGAAATTAAGCAAGCAAGGGGCCCCGACTTAAGTTGGGCACTGTATACATGGAAGGAAGCTACATAGTTTCTGCCAAATGCAAACGGCGCAGTAGCGTGCGCTAGGGGTGATGGAGCACCAAGGGTAAGAGGTTGGCATTTCGAAGGGGCCCGACTTCAGTTGGGCGCTATTCACGTGGAGGGCAGCTGCATGGTTTCCGCCGACAAACAAGCGGAGAAGTCGAACGCGCTGGAGGTGGTGACGCACCAAGGGTAGGATGTGGGCGTTTGGAGGCGACCCGGACTGAAGTTGCACGCTATAAACGTGGAGGGGAGCTGCATGGTTTCTGTAAACAAGTAATCGGAGAAGTAGAGCGCACTGGGATTGGTAAGGCACCAGGGGTGGGAGGTCTACAGGCGTTTCAGGGGGGCCCCAACTTAAGTTGAGTGTCATAAACGTGGAGGGGAGACGTATGGTTTTCGCCGACACGCAAGTGGAGGAGTAGTGTATGCTGGGGGTGGTAGGGCAGCAAGGGTGCGAGGTTGGCATTTCGGGGGGCCCGTAGCGAGCACTACATCGGGTGATGTAGTGTCCGCTGGGGGTGGTGGAGCACCAAGGGTGGGGAGGTTGGACTTAAGTTTAGTGGTACATATATGTAGGGGAGCTCCATGGTTTTTATGGGGAAAACTTGCTCAAAAAGCTCTTTTCGAAATGTTATCCAACATGGGACCAAAAAACAAGTGTTCATACGCCTATTGAGAAAGCCTCCCCCTGGCGGTCCCGAAAACTGGAGAGTTGCAAAGCTCTAGAGGCCAAGTCTCTTGCCTGCTTCTATTAAACTTAGGAACACACGTAGACATCTCGTGATCATAAGCCATAGAAAATATTCTCTAAAACAACCAAAAAAATCACAAAAGAAAAGAGAAATAACACTTTGTGAAATTCTTTGTTGTTAATGGTGCAATATTTAGTACTAGTTTATTTAGGCATCAACGGTTTTCCTCTGAAGGTACTCTTATACAATCTATTACTGATCACTTGCTGTTGCGCACTAAGCTACTACAATTCCTTGTCATGCGAATGCAAGTATTTCACCTGATTTGTGGCCTCTCAACTTATGGGCCTAGGGCTAAAGCACAAGCACTTGACCATGTATACGCTAATTAATAGCTGGTACCACTATTTGCGCACCCCAAAGGTTCAAATCAGCTTCTCACTTCTTGCAGCATCCTTACTATTGTGGATGCAATTTTAGACTCTTTTGAAATTCACGCAACTTGAAGATATTTTTCTGGCACATATTTTGCACTCTACTTGGTGATCGATTTTGTATGGCTCAAAGGTTGGTTGCGTGCGCATTGCTTCCATGTTTTGAGACATGTTGAAAAGCAAAAACTTTGGTATTTGGGTAAAACACATGTCTTGGATAAACTCCGAACAAACGATGGGCTTTTATTGCTTTCGAATCACCTAGCTGCTCTAGCAGACTAGATGAAACCACCAATACCACAAAATATTCTCCATGCATCTTCCATGTACGGAAGTGTGCATTAAAAAGATTAAGTGATCCTAATTTTTCACCCGGTTGGAAAGAGGTACATGAATTTTTATACGCATTGGATTGAGTAATAAATAAACTCAGCTGATAAAGTATCCTCCCTAAAATTCCAGTAGACGGTAGAACTTCGTCTTCCCAGAACTCATGAGAATATTTAAACAACATAAACTTAAACATAGATGGTTGACCAATGGACATGAATATGTTTTTTCTTACCTATTTTAAAGGAATTGGACCCTTGGAGTCTAAGAGGGATATAAAAACCTACTTGGAATTGAAACCTTTATGTTTTAGATCATGGAGTCCGGGCAATCAATCTTCCCATTAAGATACACTCCATTCTAGTGGTTAATATTACATGTTGCTATGAGGCAATACTTTCACACGGTGAAAAACTCCCTCATTGATGCTATGGCCTTTTGTCTTAAGAAAGCCTATACGCATGTAAAATCGAATGATAGCAAACCCAAAACCTTCATAAGAATGTTGATCCATGTAATGTTGTCCTTATTGCAAAGATAATGGCATATGCATAGGTTTGCAGTGGTTGGTTAGCATAGGTCGAAATCAAAATGAATATTAGCCCAAGGAAATGTGAAAGTTTTCCTTTCATCGTGTTCGCGTCTTAGCTCCCCACATTAAGCTCCTCACGAGTAAGCTCCTTGCATCTAAGCTCCTCGCATGTAAGCTCTTCGCGCGTAAGCTCCTCGCGTGTAAGCTCATCGCGTGTAAGCTCCTCTTGTGTAAGCTCCTTGCGTCTAAGCTCCTCGCGTCTAAGCTCCTTGCATCTAAGCTCCTCGCTTCTAAGCTCCTTGCATCTAAGCTTCTCGCGTCTGAGCAACTTTGGACCTTCGTCCCATTTTCATATTGGCCTCTTGAGTGAGTGAGCAGGGTATAGGTGGAGTTCTAGGCGGATCATCTCTTATAATGGTTGAGACCAAACTTTGAAGGAGCTTTTTCAGCGAATTCGGGGACTTTATAAATATGTCATAGTGTACTTCAAAGCAGTCGTGCACCAGCTTAACCCTTGAACGACACTACTTATTTTCCATGAAATTCAAGCATTGTGGTTTTTGATTTTCTGTAAGTGCTATGGTTAGACATTAATTTTGAGAAAATAGGGTAGTGCCAAGCTCTACGTGAGCTTTCCAACAAGCCTATGGTTGCCTTCATCGGAGCAAAATTGTAGTTCCGAGCGTGAAAGGAACCTTGTCGGAGTTTTGGTCAAGATGCTCTTCTTTGGCCTCTTTCGAATTGTTCCAGGCATGGGCTCAAGGGCAAAACATAAGTGGAGATGCAGGAGGATCACTGCTAATCACCATGGGAAATCCAAGGAAATTTGACACATCGTTCATCAAACACACCGAGAGATACGGCGTGGCCCTTCACAAAATAGACTCGTCATGGTAGCAAGCTTCTATTCCAACTTTCCAAATCCGGTTCATAAATCTGGGCCCCAAGTGCAAAGAAGAGATCACGCAGTCTGTGCCACACATGCATGCGAAACTCTTAACAACCGGAGGACACCCGTCTCCGCACCCACCGACCACCGCCCACATCCCTCATCCTGGTCTCCCATAACCAGGATTCTCTCTTTTGCGACTTACAGTTCAGCTCACTACGAATCTCGGAGGCGGAGGACACGAGGAGACGCGGAGCCCACGAGGAGCCCATCTACCAACCTCTACCTCTCCTGCACTCCCCTTGCTCGCTGCACTTGTAGGGTTAGAAGCCGAGTCAAGCGTGTCTCCTGGAAAATGTACAGAAACTCCCAAACAACAAGCAGTGCATTGCACTGCACCTCCAAGGTGGAGCCGAGAAGTGGTAGCATGCCAGTAGGACCGATAATCTTGGGCAAGAGATAGTTCAATAGTAATGCAATTCTAAAACCGGAATGGCCAGTCCAGGCTAGTGAAGAGAGTGAGTGGACCCACTAGCTGGGCGGGTCCATGGCACCGGCTAGGTGGCAGGACCACGGCTGGACCATGCCACTCCCCTTGGTCGTCGCAGTTCAACCCCGCGCTTTGTTTCTTTCCCAGCCGGCAATGCCTTGTCGTTGGTGGCATGGCTCCTCTGGTCTTATATGAGGTGATTCAATTGCATTTGAGTTAGCCAATTTTGAAAACCTGGGCATGGGTAAAAGGGCATTTCGTGGTGGGCCAAAAAGAGTGATTCATAGTACAATTCTGAATTTCTATGAATTAGTTACGGTAGGAAACGCAAGTCCAAAGTCTGGATCCGAGACTTTTCGTCGTTTAGGGTTAACTCTACGAGGGGTTAACTCTATTTATCGTTTAGGGGGTTAACTCTATTAGGAGTTAACTCTATTTATCGTTTAGGATTAACTCCATTTATCCAAACGATAATGCAGATGCCAGATTAAACGCCAGATAGGTAGGTAAAATGGAATATCCAATAGTCGAAGTTTTGATCAGCTTCAAGGCATCGAAAGGAAAAAGCTCACGGAGAAAACAAAACAAAAGACATATTTTGGAAGCACTTGGGTGAGAAGAGCAGTAGGGAAATCGACGGAGGTAGGATACATGTGCAATGTTCGAAGTGGTGACATGCGACCATCTTGAGGGACCTTGACGACGGACGATGAATTCCAACACCGCTGTCCAGGTGAAGGTAGGTTGGTTGGTCTCCTACTATAAGCAGAGCATTTGCACCGGAAACAAGAAATGCGATGTGGCTTCCTCCTTCCCCTCGCTCTGGACCTTCGCCCTCCGCGCTCCGCAAGAATCGTGACGGGCTTGCTCCTGGCCGCGTTTCACGAATCACGGTGCACCAGGTTGCTCGTTGGCGGACGCTGAAAAACAGTAATGTGCGAGCGAAGGTCTTGAGACCAGAAAGGAATCATTCCCACATCATCATGCTGCACATCAACCGTCCTTGCAGCAAGCAGAGGCGCTGCGAAGGTGCTAGAGAGAAGGCTCCAAGCCTCGTCGTACGACTCGGCCGTTGCCGCCTTCCGCACGATACCTGGTCTAGTAGACATGCAGCGATGCAGAGCACGCATCGGTCGACCTGCTTCGTTGCTGCTGCGCCGTGCTGCTGCCATGGACGCTTCCGCCTTCACCGCTAGCTGCGATGAGACTGCCACTGCCGCTCTCCTTCCCAGCTTCACCGGCCTGCGTCTCTTCTCGGCCCTACCCTGGACCTCGCCGGTGTCGCTGGATTCCATCAATCCCAAGGTCGGTTCGCCCTTTCCTCCGACTGAAACGCATCTCATTTGGCAAGGCTTCAAATTCCCCGTCTTCACAGCTGCACCACCCTCCGATTCTCAGGTTCTCAAGTGCGAGTATGCTGTTCGAGGAGAAATAGTAGCTCGAGCACAGGTCAGCTTCCTTTCTTTGTCCCAGCCTTTGCATGCTTGTGGTTTCAATTCATCCGCATCTGCTTCACCGTGGCTTTGGATTTCCTTGTGCAGCTGTTGCAGCAGGAGCTGTTTACGAAGCCATCCTCCTTGCCATTCAATGAGGTCTGGGATCTGGATATTTTATCTCGGAATATGGTGGATTTGCTTCACCGTTCTCTGCCATGCGGACACTGAAGTCTGTCACATCTTACTCTGCAGATCGTGTACTGTAACATTGGGAATCCGCAGTCTCTGGGGCAGGTTCCTGTGACATTTTTCAGAGAGGTATTCATTACACCTGATTGAATGCAACAGATGCATGCAAGAGCAGGGCCGCACTGATAACAGATTACCGTCCACAGGTGTTAGCTCTGTGCGACCATCCCTCGTTGCTCAAAAAGCCGGAGAGTCAGGCGCTCTTTAGGTCTGCACGTTACTATTGCTTGGCACCCCCTTCACATTTGGGAGCTTGGAACCATTCACGTTAAATCGTTCTTCTGTGGCAGTGCGGATGCCCTTGCCAGGGCTAAGCGGATCCTTGATGCTATTCCTTTTGGGGCAACAGGCGCCTACAGCCACAGCCAGGTATAGTTGGTGCTAAGCGTTGAGATCTATTCCCTCTCCCAGATCACATTCTCAAGAGCAGTGTTCGTTGTGCAAGGGCAGGGAATTAAGCTGTGCAGAGAGGACGTAGCAAGTGGCATTGCTGAGCGTGATGGATATCCTGCAAATGCCGACGATATTTTTCTCACTGACGGCGCCAGCCCTGGGGTAAGGGCACATGCTAGCTGCCGAAGCCACAGGTGGCTGCCCTGTATTAACTGAAGTTGAATGTTAATATGCTGCCACTGTGTTTGTTGCCTTCCCAGGTCCACATGATGATGCAGCTGCTGTTGAGCACAGAGAAAGATGGCATTTTGTGCCCGATCCCCCAGTACCCACTCTACTCAGCATCAATCGCACTCCACGGAGGGACTTTGGTATGAGATCTGGCACTTGTATTCTTATCTGTGATCTTGTTCCAGATTAAAATCATATTAAGGAGGATCCTAAATCCCCTAATTATGGTTGGCTTGTCTGGGATTCTGGTAACTGACAGGTGCCTTACTACTTGAATGAAGCCAGTGGATGGGGTCTTGAAGTCTCAGAGTTGAAGAAGCAGCTACTTGCAGCCCGTTCCAAGGGAATCAATGTCCGGGCGCTCGTTGTCATCAACCCAGGAAATCCTACTGGTCAGGTACTATTCCAGTAACACCCACTTACTGGGGGAGGAGTGGTGGCTGATCCTGTTCATCTGGAAGCGTTCTGCTTATTTTCGGTAGAATGCTACGGTTGCACATCCTTCAACCCGGGTGGCTTTGCAAATGAGGAGTGGCGTGACTAAGTTTGCAGGTGCTGTCCGAGGAAAACCAGCAGTCGGTTGTGCGGTTCTGCAGAGATGAAGGTTTATTATTATTAGCAGATGAGGTATTGTTCGTTCCTTGCCTCTTGGAAGCCTGTCCAGGGTATGTGCGATACTTGTTTCGCTAATTTGATGTCCCAAATATTTTCTACCAGGTCTATCAAGAGAACATTTATGTGGAGAACAAACAGTTCTCGTCTTTTAAGAAAGTGGCTCGAGGCATGGGTTTGAGTGAGAAGGAGTTGTGTTTGGTGTCGTTCCACTCTATCTCCAAAGGTATGCTCAATTACAGCTTGCTCAAGTTGCGAAACTTGTGGTAGCATGATAGCCCCTCACTTGTGAGCATGTTTTTGGTGCAGGGTATGTGGGTGAGTGTGGAAGGCGCGGGGGCTACATGGAAGTGACTGGAGTGAACTCGGATGTGAAGGAGCAGCTGTACAAAGTTGCGAGTGTGAACCTCTGTGCAAATACTCCGGGTCAAATTCTGATGAGCCTTGTCATGAAACCTCCTAAGGTTTGTACGTTTGTTTGTATGACCAATAACTCACGCAACACATACAGAGACGGGTGTTGACACTTGGATGTTGTCTTTCCAGCACGGCGACGAGTCGTACTCAGTGTTTGTCAAGGAACGCGGGGCCATACTAGCATCCCTGAAAAGACGTGCTCAGGTAAGTTTGTGAATCCAGGAGCAGGCAGTGTTGCAGCAGGTTGGAAGTTGAGGCAGTAACGGGGAATGCCGGATGGTGGTGTTACCCTAGATTCTTGTGGAGGCATTGAATAAGCTGGAAGGTGTGAACTGCAATGTCGCCGAAGGAGCCATGTACGCTTTCCCTCGCTTGAACCTACCTGCCAGAGCTTTGAAGGCCGCGGGGGCTGTTGGGATGGCTGCGGACAATTTCTACGCCCGCAGGTTACTGGACGCCACTGGCATTGTGGTAGTCCCTGGCTCTGGGTTCGGCCAGGTATACAGATGGATCCATTCCACAGATGGAAAATGCTCCTGTCTGTGTGTGTCATCGCCATTCTAGTAGTTTACTGACGTTCTGCCTGTCTGCCGCAGGTCCCGGGAACCTGGCATTTTCGAGTCACAATCCTGCCTCCTGAGGACAAGATTCCGGTGGTGATCGAACGAATCGCAGCCTTCCATCAGAGGTTCATGGACGAATTCCGGGACTAGCCACGTACATACATACATACTGCAGTTCCTTATTTTTAGACTGAAGGATAAAAATAAGGGAGATGAAGCCTTCAAAGGAAGTGCCGTGCCATGTAGATTTATCTGTCCACTGTGGCCCCTTTGGATAATAGAACTGGATTTTAACCCTAGAGGGCCTCTGCGTGCGGTACTGTTATCTGTAGGCATGCAGGTGTGTGGAATTTGCAATGGCTCCTGTCCCTGCCCCGCCCGCTCCTTGCATTTACCATCCAGCTCCGGTGCTGTTGGGAGGGCTGCTGGGGGCCGCATTGCCTCCTCGGGATCGCCTCCTCTCTGTTGCTAACTCTTTGTTGCTGGAACATGCGTGCACTGGCAGTGGCAGTGGCTCTCGCCGCGCGAAGGGACTTTTGTTGCACCCCGTTCCGGATCTGTCATTCAGACCCAAGCAGCAGCAGCAGCAGCAGCAGCAGTTGCAACCGCAGGCGCAGCAGCTGGAGGAGGAGGAGGAGGCAGAACATGGCCAGGCTGACAGTCAGGACAAGGGCGTAGCTCAAGAGGGAACGCAATGCGAAGTGGCTGCGTGGAAGGATGTCGGCTGTTACGACACTGACGACCTCCAGGTGGGAACCTCCTCTTCCGAAAGCAGCCAGATTTGGAGCTGGCAGGGAAAGCATGGCAGCCCCGGTGTACAGAGCTCCACAACCCGCAAAGCACGATTGGGAAAGCATGTGCGTCATGGCAGCAAGGGGCAGCTGGACGGCAGCTTGTCCAAGAATGCAACGTCCTTGTATTCCTCCGTCGCGCACCTCACAGATGCTGCGGACATCGGTGAGGTGCTGGATTCCTGGGCCGCACCAGCGCCCCTCTGCAGGGCCGACCTACTCGGCCTTATCAAGCTCTTGGGGAGAGACGGAGATTGGAGAAAAGCTATCTCCGTTTTCAGCTGGATGCGCGGCCAGGCTCCCAAGTTGATGCCCGACGGAGCTGTGATTGCCGTTATGTTCAGGATTTTGGGGAAGGCAGCCCAAGTGGAGACTGCTTCTCAGCTATTCGACAGCCTGAAATTGGACGGCCATTCCCTCGATGTCTACGTCTACACGTCGCTCATCAGCGTGCACGCTCGCTTCGGCGGCTTCCAGCAGGCCATTGCGCTGTTCGAAAGGATGAAGTCCGAGGGTTGTTGCCCCAACGTGGTCACTTATAACGTTGTCATGGATGCCTACGGCAAGAAGGGGCAGTCGTGGGACCGCATCCTTGCTCTGTACAACGACATGAAAGTGGATGGTTTACAGCCAGACATTTATACCTACAACACCATGATCAATGCTTGTAAAACAGGGGGATCCTCAGCAAAAGCGTCACTCTGCGATCAAGCCTCCAGGTTGTTCCAGGAAATGAAAGCTGTTGGTTGTAAGCCTGACAGCGTGACGTACAATGCACTGCTCGATGTCTACGGCAAGGCAGGCTGGCATGATCAGGCCACCAGCTTGGTGGAGGAGATGGGGAAGGCTGGCTGTCAGCCCAACGTTGTGACTTTCAACGCAGTCATCGCTGCTTTGGGCAAGGCTGGTCGCTGTGTGGAGGCTGCAAACATGAAACAGACCATGCTCTCTGCTGGCCTTCAGCCCGACGTTGTCACCTATTCCACTCTCATCTCTGCGTACAGCTGGGCCGGGCAAGTGTCGCAGGTCTGAATTCAAAGTTTTGTCACTTCTCTCCTGCATGTAAGCGGACTACTATGTGACAGCCACACGGGGTTTGGTCAGTTAGCGAACGTTTACTAAAATCTCTAGGGTGCTCTGCCTGTCCTAATGTGAGGTTGTTGCTGTGCAGGCCAGGGAAACATTCTCTGAGATGCAAACGGCCGGCTGCACTCCCAATTGTTTCATTTTCAATGCTTTGATCGCCATGTATGGCAAGAAAAAGCTGTTGGGAGAAATGATGGCCATTTTTAAGCAGATGGAGGAATGTGGATGTGAGCCCGACATTGTAACATGGAATACCCTGCTTGGGGTGTTCGGTAAAAACGAAATGATCACAGAGGTGAAGCAGGTGTTTAAAGACATGAAGCAGTGCGGGTGCGAGCCAGATAAGGCCACTTTCAACATCCTGATTGATGCCTACGGCAGGTGTGGGTCTTCTGAGCAGGCCTTGCAAATCTACAAAGGGATGCTCATGGTGGGTTGCAGTGCAGATCAGGCTACATACAACTCCTTGGTGGCTGCTCTGGCGAGGGATGGACGGTGGGAAGAGGTTGAACAGGTTGTAGAGGAGATGGAGGGAGGAGCATTCAAGCCCAACGACCATACACATGCCTCTGTGTTGCATGCCTACGCCAATGGGGGCCAGCTTATGCGACTGAAAAGTGCTGTCCAAGACTTGCTCATGGCGACTGCACCTCTCTCTTTCTTATTGTACAAGACGTTGGTACTCATCTATTGCAAGCTGGGCCTGCGCGAGGAGGCAGAATCGCATTATCAGGCCTTGACCAACTATGGCCACAAACCTGACCTAAACGTATACAATGCAATGATCGGTTTATATGGGAAGCGAGGAATGGTTGACAAGGCCATCGACATGTTCGGCTGGTTGAAAAGATGTGGTCTAGTTCCTGATCTTGTGACATACAACTGTGTGATGAGCACCTACGGTCGTGAAGGAATGTATAAGCGGGCGGAGGAGGTGTTGAGAGAAATGCAAGTTGCGGGGGTTAAACCTGATCTTGTTTCTTACAACACTCTCATCTTTTCCTACTGTAAGCACGGGCGGATGGTTGAAGCTGGTAAACTGTTCCATGAGATGGTCACCGCAGGTCTGCGACCCGACTCCTTCACTTACAACATTTTCGTGAGTAGCTACTCAAATCTGGGCATGTATTCCGATGCCATGAACGTGATCAGGCATATGAGGAAGAAAGGTTGCAAGCCTACCGAGGTCACTTATATGTCATTGCTGGATGCATATCTTAGACTGGGGAAATTGCAAGAAGCAACTCGTATCCTCAAGGTGCTGAGACAATCTGATCCTAATCTTGACCGTACAACTCTTCGGAAAATGGAGGCTCGTTTGAGTAATTACAAGTTGTGAAAACCTTTAGATAGCACTCGCCGTTAACGCCCCGTCACCTGTTGTATATATACACAGTCGCTTGATGAAGGTGGATGACTAAATGGTGTCCAGGGTGGTGTGCTTGCTGTAGGCTGCCATCTCACCTCCTGGAGGTTTGCACACTTGAAAGGCTGCTGCCTGACATGGTACATCACATCCTGGACCCTCCCCAATATAGAGGTTGAATTAGGGATTTCTTCACTTCATTAAAAGAATACCAGGTCGGCTATAGCGTCCATTAGCGCCACAACAAACCGCATCTGAGTATCCTCATCGATAACAGAAAACGGCGGCACATGGACGAAAATGGATGCTGTTGAATGGGTTGCGGCATGGCGCAGTGAATGGTAATAATCATAATTGCACACAAAGCGTCCGGCGTCCTCTGAGGCGGTCACGTCAAATCCCTTCTTCACTAGCGTGTCCACGATGTAACCCACAGGCAGCTTGGTCTGGCAACACAACAAGCACCCAACCCATAACAAGGCTCAGCTGGGCGTTCCATCTTCAAAGCACATTCACAAGAGGAAAGGGCTGGGGTTCACGTACTTGCAAGGCGTGCGTCAGGGGACCATCCTCCGCCACGATGGGGATCCGCTGCACACATGAGACCACACCAGGCTGAGGCTGGCTGAATGGACTAGGCACTCTCACCAGGGGAGCGGAAACAAACAGGCTCGGGTTGAAGAGGAGTAAACCTGCGGTTGCCATCCCATCTCGTCCGGGCAACGGAACGTAGCCTCATTCACAGCCCTCCGCTCTACAGCAAACCTTGCGATCCCACTGTTCACCCCCAAGTGCACCTGGCTCAAGGGCCAGGAAGTTGGTCACACTCAGACCCAGACCCAGTCCCAGTCCCAGTCCCACTCCAGAATCCGGAACTGCGGATTGATGCAAATTGAATTGCAATTGCAATAAATCAGCCTTACCCAAATCACTCGTCCTATATCCTCGTCGGGCAACACAACGGCGGAATCGAGCAGGTTGAGGAAGTCGTCGAGAGCGCCCTCCCCAGCTGTCTCCAACACGGTGCAGCTGCCTAGAGTGGCACCGCGCGGCATCCCGCGCTTGGCAAAGTAATCCTTCATCCGCCCCACAATGACTTCCGTGGGATTGTCAGCCACTCCGTAGAACTTCCTGAATCCCGTGAGATGGAACTTACAATCGCGCCAGGTCCTGCCATCGGAGCCCATGATGCCGCAGCAGGCCACAACGGGAGTCCGGACGATCAATGTAGTGTCTACTGAGCCGGCCTGAGCCCGGGCCGGGGCCTTCAAGCTCAGGAGCTGGAGCGTTAAACGGCAGCCGATGGGGTTTTGCAGTCACCCACCATCCACCATCTCCACGCTTTATATGTATTTACAATTATAATAATACAGTATACATAAATGTAAGCACGTACAGTGCAGAGTTGCAGCGTACGAAACTGGCTCCGTCTGGATACCATCTCCCCGAGCTTGCCAATGCACGTCCTAGTAGCGTCACCGCCACAACACAGCAGCGCGCTGCATTTGCCGTCCGTTTCGGACAGTTTTTGAGACAGCCCTCCACCCGCCGGTCTGCTCCTGGCGGCTGCTACTGCTGCTGCTGCTGCTGTTGTTCCCGCCCCCACCATGGCCTCCTCGTCCGCCTCACCCACGTTTTACCGCATCACCCTGTCCCAGCTCAAGGGCTCGGATGCCCGTGGGGGGCAGGGAGAAGGCCCTTCCTGGACCCCTCACCGGGCCATGGTGGCGCTCTTGTCCTCTCACCGCTCGTCTCGTGTTGTGGACTTCGTGCTCGGAGAATCGAGTAATGGTGACTTGGCGCACCGATGTTACTTGGAGCGCACCCAGGTCTCTCTCACTTTCTTGCCTCTGTTTTCTGTTGCACACTCTGCTCTCCGCCGAGGAATCGCTTGTGGTGCCGGACGCACATAGTTTAGTCCTGTTCCAATCCAGCTCTCAGCTTCGACCTCAACATTGTCTGGGCTTGTGCCCAAATGTGCTCTGCCTCGGAATCTAGAATGCTGTCTAGGGTTTTTTTTTTCACTGATTCAGTCGCCACTGCTGGTTGTGGTCGTGAACTTTTTTTTTTTGTACTGGTGTCAGTTTTTCAAGACAGGGGAGGCTCTCCAACTTTGGGTGTCAGAGGAGTCTCATGCCAAGGTCACATACTGGATGTTCACCGTTTGAAAATGCAACGCAAACTTGATTCTCCCCACCCTTAATAGCATGGATGGTCTTTTCTAACGGGTTTTCATGCTCCATTAATATCAGCCGTCTAGGGTACACACATTGATGCTACGCTTTCAGTCTGAGAGGGCTAGCAGTAATTTTTTTTCAGCTGTAGAAGATTGGAAGAATTGTAGCAGTGCTATATCTGGTAACTTGGGCAACTATACGATCTCAGTCTTCTCATCTTTACCTGCTTGTAATGCATTCGGTTAATGCAATATTATGCATTATTCTGTACTGACTGTCGCTCACATTAATACTGTTTTAATTGCAGGAAGTGACTTCTCCAACTCCACAAGTGAGGAGCTGAAAGGGAACAGTAAATTTGCGAGAAAGATTGAGGCTTCTTCTGCCAAGATGTATTTTCATTATTATGGACAGCTGCTTCATCAACAGAATATGTTACAGGATTATGTTCGAACAGGTAAATGTGTTGTGTTAAGCCGTACGCTTACTAATTCTATAAACTGATGGACAGTGTTAAGCGTATGTTTCAAATTGTGGTTTCTGCACAATTTGAATGCTAGCATGCCATCTGCGGTTGTTTGAACCTGGTTATGTGCATGCCTTGCAGCCAACTAAAGACTTATCATCATTACAGGAACGTATTACACTGCTGTCATTGAAAATCACATGGACTTCCATGATAAAGTGGTTGTCGATGTTGGAGCCGGAAGTGGCATTCTTTCCTTATTTGCAGCGCAGGCAAGTCAACATGTCTCTTCGCTACTCTGTACGCAGCCCTTGGTCGCTGTAGGCTCAATTTGTGTCAAAATCATGTCCTGGAGCAAGAAAGTTGCCTGTATGTGTTTGTGTTGTTCAGGCAGGTGCAAAGCGTGTGTACGCGGTGGAGGCATCTCCTATGGCAGAGTATGCTCGAAGGCTGATTGCAGGCAATCCCTCTCTGGGGCAGCGCATCACAGTGAGAATTTGAAATCTGAAACCTTGGATTTCTGCGTAGAGGCCACTGATGGATGCACCTGAGCTTTTGTTTTGGTATGACACTTAGCAAAACAGGATGCCTCAGCACGGTTGAGTGCTTGGTGTGGTTTGAACAGTGGCAGTCTTTCATGGACCTTGTGATGCTCATGAGTTGCAGATCACGCCCCAACTCTAGCTGTAATTCTGAAAGTGTAGCTCTCTTGATTGAAGTATTCCCAAGCTTGTCTGTCTGCTTAGTTGGCTTTGTTTTACCTATCTCCTAGATTGCTTCAAACTGTCTATACATCCTATGAATCAGTTTTTTCGTTGGGAGTGTACCTGTTTGTTTTTTCTCTTTTTCCGAGCTTGCAATCTGCTGGCTTTCTCTGCTATTGGAATATCTCCTGAATCTTCGTTGTTTTGAGCTGCTGTAGTCAACAAGGTGGTTGACTTTTTAGATTTGCATTTGCAGGTGATTCATGGCAAAGTCGAGGAGGTTGAGTTGCCGGAGAAGGCTGATGTTCTCATCTCAGAGCCCATGGGTGAGTACCAATGGCTCAAAACAGGCTCTACTGCATGTTGTACTCTGGAACTCATTTTCCTGTTATCTCATGTCTTCGTTCGAGAATTCCATGTGGGTTTAGGATGATAGTAACCATTCAACTATGATTTGTTTTTGGGTTCACATCCTTTTAATAATTATTCTACGAAAATGTAACTCCATTACAAATGTTGCCTGATTTCAGGTACTCTTCTTGTGAATGAACGGATGCTTGAATCCTACGTCATTGCCAGGGACCGCTTTCTTGTTCCTAATGGCAAGATGTTCCCTGCACTGGGAAGGTTGGTGCCGAAGTGCTTCTTGTACCAAGGAAGCCCTATGTTGAGCCAAACATGTCTTAAGATGTATGCTGAGTACTGGGCAATATCTCCTTTTTGTGGTCTTGCAGGATTCATATGGCTCCTTTCAGTGATGAATATCTTTATGTGGAGATTGCCAACAAGGTAGGCATGTCTTAACATTGATTTCACAGGAATCGTATGCATTATTGCACAGCGTAGAGGCTGACTGTGTCAATTTGGTAGCTTCACAAAGTGGCAGCTCTAGTACCAATGCTTCTATACCTGCAGGCTTTGTTCTGGCAGCAGCAGAGTTACTATGGAGTTGACCTCACTCCTCTGCATGGATCAGCGTTTCAAGGGTATTTTGCTCAGGTGAACAAGCACCAATTAAGCCAGCCTTCTCACAGTTTGTGTTCAAGAAAAACTGTGAAATAGTTGGATGAAAGGACAATGTTACATGCTGTTAACCAGTAAAAGAAGTACGTCTCATGCTGCAACGGGCACATGTTCTTTTTGGTGCTGTGGTAATTTCACAGCCAGTGGTCGACGCATTTGATCCCAGGGTTCTTATTGCGCCCCCTTCTGTTCACACCATAGATTTTACCAGTGTGAAGGTGAGTTATGAGATTTGTTTCCTGTATATCAGTTTTCAGACCTTTGTCAACCCCTTGTTCTTCTCTTTTGTTTGCTGCTTCTCTTTTGTTTGATGGCGTACTGGTTGTTCATGCAGGAGGAAGATTTGTATGAAATTGATATCTCTCTCGACTTCAGCCCGACAGTTGCAGCTCGAGTCCATGGACTCGCATGTTGGTTTGACGTCCTCTTTAATGGCAGGTCTGCACCGAGGTTCTAGGCAAGGACTGTCTAATTTTCCATTGTCCTGATTTCAATCCGATGTAACACTTCCAATCTCTGCAGTACTATTCCAAGGTGGCTGTCTACAGCACCTGGTGCGCCAACTACACATTGGTATCAGCTACGCTGCGTGTTGTCACAACCTCTTTATGTCCTCGCCGGACAGCCCATAACTGGTCGCCTTCACTTGGTTGCGCACAGTTCACAGAGCTATACAATTCACCTCACGATGTCAGGTACAGACCTTCTCCCATGGTGCATCCAGTATTCGGTTTAATAGATTCTGTTCATTCCATTTTGTTCTTAGCGGAACCTGACTTCAAGCCATACTAAAGTTGTCTCATGTAGGACTCCTTTGTTTAGGGTGAACGTGTAGCATGTGGACTTGTTTTAATATGCTTGTCCAGTCTTTTCCTTGTGACCTGCTGTGTGGAAGTTTGCTAGAGTTGCTGGTTTCCAGAAATTGGAATGAAATGGTAAGGTCCAACTAGTTTTTTTTGATATGTCTCCTTCTAGGAACAGTGTAGGATGCACTCCCTTGATGACAAACCGCAAAGGATTTTACTCGTTAGAGAGATGTTCCTCATATTATACCCAGATATTTCAATCTACTGCTGAAGTACCCCAGGCTAGTCATTGGAGTGTGGAGCAAATCCTGAAAAAATGATAGCTGTAGAGGTATCCAATCAACGATCAGGGTGTCTGATGTAGTGCCCATTGAAATTGCAGCATCGACTTGGACAGGTTCTGGTGATGGCACGGTCCTGCAGACTGCATCTTCTAAGCTTGACTTGAAGGAGCCTTACTATCGCCTGTCCCAACCACAAATGTATGCGTGGTCTCAGGAGCAGCCTCAAAATCAACAAGTGTCACTTCACGATCCTCAGACACAACGAGTGCAGGTAAAACCCATCTACTATGGGGTTGGCTGTGTAGAAAATAGGTTTACGCACTGTCAAGCAGTCAGGTCAGCCGTCGCTTTGGTTATGAAATCGTGTATGAGTTGTCGTGTGTTTTGGTAGGCACAGCGTATCTGAATCAAGACTTGTGTGTGGGCTGGAAAATGCACAGGTAGGAGAGGTAGGCGGTGCCGTGCAGCAGCCGTTACAGCAATCTGCTGCGATTCTGCAACAGCAGCGCCAGCAACAGAGTACACCTCAACCGACACATCAGCAGTTCACGAATGCGATGTCTCCGCAACAGCAGCAGATATATCAACCCTACTGGTCTTCTTGATATGGCTTATGCGGATTTTCCGTTCACTTCTAATTACCTATACAATTATATGAGCAGTCGCTGCGGATCCAGTTTTAATCAGCTTAGCTGGCTCCTTTCAGAGGTCATGCTGCGGTGTTACCAGCTGGAAAGGTAGGCAGGAGCTCAATCCAACGGGCATGTAGCTAGCTGATTAAGAGTGGGCTTGTGACCGTTGTATGTTCCATCATTGAAGGGCTGCGGAGGTGAGTTGCTTGCATGTTCTTGTCAGGGCTTTTGATTGTTCTAGGAAGGTTGCAACCTCCTAGCGCGTAGCCTTGGTTGCAACCGTACAGTTCCCAGAGTTCACTGTTCTGGATTCACCAATGGGAGGCGAATGGGACAGCGGGACGGAGTATGAGCAGAGCACTCTTTGTACGGTCAGGGTTACAACAGATGTGTGGGGGACGGACGCTAAGTTAAGCTTAGCTAATCCCATGCCTTGTGTGGGATGTCGGGTGGGTGGAGCAGTGGTGACGCCCTTTTCGGATTGGAGTTGGCAGGGACAGTTAGTTACTTAAAGTTGGTGTTTCCCCCTCATTCGGCAACGAGGCCTTTGGCAAGGCTTGCCATGGCCAAGGTTGGCGCGGAGGCCAAGACCAAGGGCAAGGGCAAGGCTGGCGCCAAGGCCGATCCCAAGGGGAAGGGGAAGGCCAAGGCCAAGGCCAAGGGCAAGGGCAAAGAAGCTCCCGCAGCCCCACCTCCACCACCACCGCCTCCTCCTCCTCCACCACCCCCTCCACCTCCTCCGCCACCACCTCCACCTCCTCCGCCTCCGCCGCCTGCTGAGCCACCTCCCCTCAAAGGTTGTCCCGTGGCAAGAAGACTCACGCGTCCAGTGGCTGCGCCGCACAGCCTGCGCGGCGCTCAATTTGTCCTCGCAGATCTTTGACGAGTTTCTGATTCAGGATGACGAAGGCCCCGCTGCATCTCGTCCTTCGTGGATGCCGCTGATCCCTGCCTGCTCTTCTACACTCACACCGTCGTGCCCGGTCTACCGCATACTCCTCCGCACCCGCCGGAAGCAAGTCCGCCAGCCCCCGACATAGCAGCAGTAGCACCAGCCCTAGACGCAGTAGCAGCATCTACACCAGCCCCAGGCGCAACAGCAGCATCAACACCATCCCCGGACGCAGCAGCAACACCATCAGCCCCGGACGCGCCAGCTGCATCAACAGCAGCCCCGAACGCGGGAGCTGTATCAACACCAACCGCGGAAGCAGCTGCGGCGTTGGCGCCAGCCGCAGTAGCAGCAGCCGCGTCGGCGCCAGCCGCAGTAGCAGCAGCGTCGGCGCCAGCCGCAGCAGCAGCCGCGTCGGCGCCAGCCGCAGCAGCAGCCGCGTCGGCGCCAGCCGCAGCAGCAGCGTCGGCACCGGCCGCGGAGCAGCAGCAGCACCGGCCCGGTGGAAGCAAATGCCGCTGTAGCAGCGTCGGCAACAGTTGCGGCGGCAGCCGCAGCGGCAACGGCGGCCGCGGAAGCTTCTCCGCCCGGCTGCCGTTCCTGCTCCTGGTCCCGCTGCCGAGGGACATGAGCAGGTGGAAGTTGGCTTGCCTGCGCCGCCGGATGGCGCGCGGCCACCTCCGGCGCAAGTTTCGCTACCATCTTTCAAGGTTCTGCGGGCAGCATCTCAAGGTCACTTTCCCGATCAGCCTGCTTTCCACAACGCCATGTATTTCATCAAGTTGGAGCCCGGCAAGCTAGATGCTGCCGGCTCCGACCACAATCTCGAGTATGGAGTGTTGCCATGTGGGCCGTCTCTCACAGCCTTGGAACAGGTGGGTTCTTCTGCCTTGCATTGCAGTTGGACGCCTCATTCATGTACTGGATAGGAGTCTCACAACAATGTGCGTGCGTTCATCTGCTTGTTTCAGCTGATGCTGCAACTTTTCATCCCCATCATCACCAAGGACGGGGTACGCGGCCACTCCCTTCTGCCCCCAGCTCCCGACGACGATGTGCCCACCGCGGACCTTACCGGTGGCGAACTTGTGAGCAACATGCAGAGATTCACGTCGCAGGCAAGCAATTCTCCTACACTACCCCGCAACTACAGCTATGGGTCCCAGCCCAGCAGCCCAGCCCGCCGTCCTGCCCACGCTTAATGTCCCTCCGCTGCAGGTCACCAATGCCAGGCAACATTTGACAGGAGATGCGCAGCTTGCCTTTCCCACCATACCTCCTGATAGTTTCGACAAATCTGAAGTTGACTATGAACTCATCCTTCAGGTGCCTGCAGCTCCTGCCATTTGCTCCTTCGACCCTTTCCGCAAGCCTATCGTAACTGTTGCTCTCTCCCTTGTCCCATTGCCAGCTCGAGACAGCCGTCCAAGACTGGACCTCCACTTTGGAAGCTGCCATTGGGCGTGAAACAGAAAAGGTGTGTACGACTACCGGAAATGGGAAATGGGAAATGGGAAATGGGAAATGGGAAATGGGAAATGGGAAATGGTCCTTCCCACCACCGCCCGCTCTACGGACATCCTGCCCCTCATATTCCTTCTTCAATGTCCGCAGGCTCCTGTAGGCAACAGCCCTCTGGCGGAAACTGAGTTTTGGAGGGATAGATGCAATGCACTCAGTTTCTTCTACGAACAGCTCAACTCCCCCAAGGCTAAACGACTTCTAGCACTTCTTGAGGCCGGAAGCTTTGATTCCAATCTTTTAGGAGCTTTTAAGACACAGGCAAGTTTGTATAATGTGCACTCACAAGCCAACACTTGCTTCTTATCCAGCCATCCATCCATCTGTCTGGGCATTCACGTTCACATCTTCGCTGCAGTTTATGGACCTGACAAAGATGTTTTTGGAAGCCAAAGACAACATGAAGTTCCTTACCACCTTGGAGAGACACTTCAAGGTCTTTCTCCCAGGCCCCCTCCTCACCACCATCACCTTCTGTTTGATGCCTACTAAATGTGAGCTGTACTGTCCGTCGTGTTCAAAACTAGACTATATGCTTAGGCCCACTGCAGCGGGTCCTGGAGACAATTAGTCCAATGATGAACGCCCTCCGCATGGTCTGGATCATTTCTCGCCACTATTCCGATGACGCTCGCATGGGATCTCTCATGGAACGCATAGCGTACCAGGTACACATGTCCACCTACGCACACCCTGGTATCAGCCTACACCTCCTTCTCTCCGGCGCAGGCATTCCCGGCCACTTTGAACTCCATCCTTGTTGTGGTTTTTACAGATTGCGCAAACTGTCAGCACGGAGATAGGCTTTCCCAAGGTGTTCCGACTTCCAGCTGAAGAGGCGACACGCAAAATCTCTACTGCCAAGGCTGTTCTAGACTCTTGGACTGAGATATATTTACAAGTTCGAGAGCGCATTGAGGTCAATGGCAGAGATCCTAGGTTCACTGTCGGCACTTGCTCACCCACCTTGTCAAGCAAATTGCCCACTTGTCATTGAGCTCACTGCTGTATCTGTAGGCAGCGTTTGCTCCCAAGACAAGGCTGTCCAGTTTGCTAAGCGTTTTGGCTAACCTTTACTATTCTTGCAGTCACAGATGCTCGGCTTCCTTGTGCAGGTGGGAGTTTGATCGCAAACGCTTATTTGAGAAGACAACGTACATGTCAACCGTCTGTGTCGATTTGCTTCACATTGTGGAGGTGGTGAATGACTTTGTTCAATTTCTGGGGCCGGAACTGAAGTCCGTCACAGGAGACGTCCAGGGTATAGATGCTATGATCCAAGTGAGTTGATTTCAACTGGGCATTATCGTTTTAGAGGTGAGACTTACCTATGTTGAGTCGGCATACAATATTGAAGAGGGTCGGGTTAATTCTGCATGTGGGACAGAAAGTCGCTGACATGCTGGGGCCCATAGAGAAGCTACCTTTCGAGCCCTTTGATAAATCGCACTCTGCTCAATGGTCAGCCACAGTTACCAACTTCGACGTTGATAAGGGAAATATTGAGCAGTCAACGAGAGCATTTATAGATACGTCCTTCAAAAAGCTGCGTAGTGCTGAAGGTATTTGGCACCAGCCAGTTGACGATGATATTCACTGAAGAGGGAGGTTAGAACGTGGTATATCAGCTGGCAGTATTTACTCGCAGGTGCTTTGGAGCTCATGCAAAATTTCAAGACAATCAAGAGTGAAGGAGCCATACATAAGCAAATGATGGACAAGTTCAATGATATTCTGGCTCAGGTTTTGGGAAGAACCCATGTCTCAGTTGGATGCCTAGATGGGAGCTCTGATCAGCACGCAGGTTTCTCATGAGTTTGGTACTCTATGTAGTTTTCAAAAGAAATCGAATCAACACGGGAGATTTTTGAACGTGATAACCTGGCACCTCCCACAACAAGGAATCAGGTATTCGCCTGTCACAAGGTGTTATCTTTTACTGAACTTCAGGCTATCTCATGCTGACCTGTGCTCTATACCAGCCTCCAGTTGCAGGATCCATAAACTGGGCTCGCTCTTTATTTGGCCGTGTTAGAAAAACAATGCACAAGTTTGAAACGACTGGCAGCGACATGATGCAAGATGCACCTGCCCTCGAGGTGCAATGCGGGTTCTCCGTTTCCACATATGACATAGAATGCATAGATACTTTGTGCAGCCTTTTCTAGGAGAGAGAAAGCCTCATAAGCTTGCAGAATAATCGGTTAACTTTTTGGTGGCTGTGGGGTGATGAAACACAGTTGGACATACAGTATAGAGCTTTGGCAAAGCAGATGATGCACTTCGAAAAAAATTGGGTGACGGAGTGGGCGGCTTCTGTGAACCAGCAAGCCTCGCATCTACTGAAGCAGGTCCACATTTATCTTCGGCCCCAGAGTGTAGAGCATTCCAGCTGCTATCAAATTTTGTGCGATTTATTAGAACAAGCTGGGGCTTGTTGACCAAAACGAGGGTTGCCTAAATTCTTGCTTCCTTGTGCAGCCAATCTTTCGGAGAGATGCAGCCGGTAGATTTGAAATAAATCTACATGGGAATCTCCTGCAGATCATCAGGGAAACTAAGTACTTGGACTCCTTAGGGTTCAAGTTGTCCGAGACTGCCCTTAGCGTAACCCTGCAGGAAGACAAATACCAGTTCTGTGTGGAAAGCCTCCAGAATATGATTCAGGTTAGCTGCCTAGCCGTAGGCCGTAGGTGTATCTCATGTGCCAAGAGCACTTTGAAAGCCTGAAGCAGACGTCTGTTATGTGCAGCATTACGAGGCCGTCACAGGAATGCTAACACCAGTGGAAAGTCGACTGTTAGTCCAGAGACTGAAAAGGCTGCAACATGTTTTGGATCCTGGGTTAACTCAACTCAATTGGAATGCTTTAGGCATACCAGATTTTGTACAAACGTGCATGAAAGCCATCAATGAATTCAAATCTGTGGTTACTCAGGTTTTTCCCCCAAAAGGGATATTAGAAGGGCTTGCAGTGTCATCATTGATAATCTTGACGCACCTAGGCCCACTGTGAAACCTTAGAAGGCTTCTGACGACGGTTCCTACTATAATAGGTGCAGCACGGCTCGTCCAACATCGAGAAGGCGCTTGAGGAGATTGCTACTTCAAAGCTTGTGCAGATCACCGTGTCTGAAGGGGATTCTGATATTTTGGATCTTCAGGTCCGCCGAGAAGCTGGATTCTTTCCTGCTAATGCTGGAACCATCATCTAATACGATACCCGGTTGGGTGTTGCCATCAGGAATTCTACGAAGACACGGAGCGGAAGCGTCAGTTGATTATTGAAACCCTGCTTAAGAAGTAGGATTGTCCTGGCTAATTTTATTTTCCCTGAGATAGGGGTCATAACTGGGTTCTCGTTTATTCTCGTCTAATGGTCCTCGTGCTGCTATCCAAGCTTGACCTCCTCGTGCTGCTATCCAAGCTTGACCTTTCTGTCAGTCAGGTACAGGAGCATTACACCTCTCCTGAAAAAGGTGGAGGAGGTCGTTGTAGCTACTAGCACTGGGGTATCCAAACTATTCTCTGAGTATTACTCCTATTGGGAGCAGAAAGTCTTCAAATCTTTGAACCAGCTTGTGCTGAATGGGATGGGAACCCTTCACTTCTTGTTCCAAGAAAGACGCTTGAAAAAGGTTGTTGTAACCACAGGGAGGCTCAAGATGTCTCTTGCTTGTTCTCACCCCGACTTCAGACTAAGTCTTCTCTCACTCCGACCTCTGACAGGGCGGTCCAGCATGGAGAACAGAATTCTGCCCAAAGCTTTTTAAAGTAAACTGCTTTCTCAATAAGCCAGACGTTGTGGTGAACCCCAGCATCAATGAGATCACAAAGATATCGACGCGCATGGTATGTTACTGGTTATAAGCGTCCTGTTTTCTCTGTACTGTTTGTGTATTGCTAGATATAGAGCTCAAACGTGAAAGGTGTGCATAATGTGTTTGAACAGGTAAGGAATGTGGTGGAATCCTCTCGACCTTTTGTTCGTTGGATGGATGGGACATGTCTAGAAACTCCTGAACAGGTAACAGAGCAATGCTGGGAAACTGCTTCTACCTGTTTTGCTTCCCATCATACTGAATTAGAGATTGTTTGCGTCTGTGGTGAGCAGCTTCTCATATTTTCGAAATACGATCCATTACCATGCAGTTCCATTGTTCTAGTAGTTATAATTTCTCTTTCATCAGTCCACCAGTTAGGACCCATGACCAAAATCCAAATTGAAAACATTGAACACTCCATTTTGTAGCCAGTTCTGTTCAAAAGACTTTAAGTGTGGCAAGTGTGGTTGATGGTGTCATAAGCTTCTCTTGTGTTTCAGAAAGTGACTGGAGAGGACGACGAACATTTCACATTTTCCTTCTACACTGATGTCTCTGTAAACCCACAGGTAAGTAAGGTTCGAGTTGTTGTCTGCCGTCTCTAGAATTGGCACCTTGATACTGAAGCTTAAGAGCTTCTTCCAAAAACACATGGTTGAAACAAAGCCTTCTACCTTGTCCTGGGTCTCCAAATGCAGATACTGAAAGCAATGCTCACTTTGAACAATAGAATCCAAAAAGCAATTGCGGGAATTCAAAAGTACTTTACTATCTGCTCCTAGTTCAGAACCTGCTTGCGGTGCTTCTGCCTGAGCTAGTGTTAGCCTGCTGGTAACTGTTTTTTATCGTCTGTGGATCTAGGCACCTGCAAAACTGGCAAAAATATCAACATCTGTGGAGGCAAGACAAGGTTGCGATCTTAGCCAAATTCTGTGCAAAAAACCCGCCATGCACCTTTTTTGAGGAGAAGCTGCATAAATACAAGAAGGTACTTGTCGTATGTATGTTGGGTTGACTTCTTTCCACCTTTCTCCTCATTGGGAATGAACTTTTGAAATTCCGTTTGCAGGTTGCAACGGATGTTATGGATGCATCTAAGGATAAAAGCGTTGAATTCATCCAAGTAAGCTCCCACCAGCTCATTACATCGGTAAACAGCGAGGCCATGGCTTGGGTCTATGCTATAGGTCAAGCCATGGCCGCTCATGAAAAGCATAGAGTGAATGCCTTGCACTTGAAGATCGACAAGTATGCGAAGACCCTGAGTGAGGTATGTCAATCACAGTCATGTGTATTAGTGGCATTTGCTCCACATGGCTCCCTTGATAGGATAACAGTTCACGTACTTGAATTTTCTTGCTAAACTCTACATCGGCTGGTTGTGGTCCTACAGGCCCCTGAAAATCTCGAAGAGCTGAAAACAGTTCTGAATGTTGTGGCTGAGATTCAAGGTCTAGGGATGGAGATGGAACTAGAGTAAGTTGCACATTCTGCCTACAGATTCACCTGTCTGAAGGATTAAGATGAGCTAGAGCATCTGCACTTTCACTCTTGCAGATATGTGGATTTAGAGGAGCGCAATAGGACTCGAGAACTTTATGACCTGGTAAATATTGCAGAAGACAGAGCTCAGGCATTCAATCTTCGACCCAGGCATGAATGTGCTCTTCGCTTGTAATTGAGTCTCAACACGATTAATGGTGTGGTGATATTTTTTAACATCTGCTCTTTGTTGAACCAAGGATTTCTAACGTCCAGTTTTGTGTGGCTGTTAGGTGGTTGGAACTTGAGAAGGAAGCTGCAATCCTAAATGTGTCCTTGCAGGAGACAAAAAAGAAGTTTACTGAAGAAACAGAACGACAGGTGGCTAAGATTTGTCTATGATGTGCAGCTGCCGACTCGGGACTCTTGCTCGCTTCCATTATCATTCTCCTGCAACGGTGTATGCTGTGTAGATTCAAGATTTTTCAAGACTTGCAGTCTCGTTCAGAGATCGAATGATGTTGAAGGGACCTGGGACGAGCAATGACCTAGATGAAGGGCTTGCGCTGCTGAAGGATTATCAGGTGAGAGACAGGTTCACAATATAGCGGTATGATGCTGCACATTTTCTTCTCGGGATTGTTAGCGCTTTGATTGTGCCAAGCTAGCAACTTGGGGATGCAACTAATGTCTTTGAGCATGATGTGATACATGAATTGCCTCAACTGTTCAACTTCGATACCAGACTGAATTAGAGGGAATTCAAAAGACAAGAGAAGCCCTTGTGCTTGCCCAGAAGCTATTTGATATGCCAATCACACCCTACCCTGCTCTTGCAGAGGTAAAAATGATGAAGTAAGTGCGGCTGTTGGTGACTGTGGACAGTACTTCTTACAATTGTCTCTCTCTTAGGTTGAAGGTTCGCTGAAAAGCATGACCTTGATATACAATGTGTATGTGGACTTCAAGAATGCGGTCGCAAATTACTCTAGTATGTTGTGGGTAGAACTCGACATTGATAAACTGGTCAAAGTCACTGAGGAATTTGGCGTGCGCATGAAACGCATGAAAACTCTAAAAACTTTGCTGCCATTTATTAACCTGGAAGCGAAGTTGAAGGGTTTCCAGGATTCACTTCCCCTGATTCAGGTGAGATTTCCCTGGTATCATGAGTTAGAAACACAGCTGAGTTTAGATGCAGAAACTGTGTACTGTTTCCGAGGAAAACTATCCTAACCTTTTTTGTCACAGGACCTCAAAAGCGAAGCACTCCGGCCCAGACATTGGGAAAAGCTGATGAAGGAAACTGGGAAATCATTTGACATGGATCCCAAGACTTTTACCCTCGCGAACTTGTTTAGAATGGAGCTTCATAGGTTTGCAAATGTGATCAGGTACAAAATCATTACCTGTGTGGCGGTACAGTTGTATGAAGGAGGAGGGAGAAGAAGGATTATATTTGAACTCCTTATGTTTTTCTATTTGAACTGCTCTGAGTGCTTTATTGGAATTTCCATTGACCTGATCCTGTTTTATTCGTGTCGTTAAGACCCTTCTTTGCCTCAACCTAGATGACTCTTTGACTGTAAGTCCCCTCACTCCTTGATAGTGAAATTACAAATGCTGCGACGAAAGAATTAAACATAGAAAGCGAGCTTAAAAATATGGCTGACACGTGGAAGGACCAGCAGTTTGAGGTGTACAAGTACAACAAAGATGGAAGGGACCGAGGATGGGTTTTGAAGTCCACCGAGCCAATTGCTTTTCTTCTGGAGGATATGACACTTAACTTGCAGAGCATGACTAGCTCGCGGTTTGTGCGTGCATTTCTTGATGAGGTCAACTCGTGGGAAAGGAGATTGAGTTTGATTGGCGAGGTTATTGAAATTTGGATGCAGGTATGTACGAAATCGCTAATGGTATGTAAAGCCTAAAGCTAGTCTGCAGATAATGGGCTGGCTAAAGCATTCCTTTCATATGGATCAGGTGCAACGAAAATGGATGTATCTTGAGAGTATCTTTTGCTCAGATGACATCCGACATCAGCTGCCTGACGAAGCCAAAAAATTTGATGTTATTGATAAGAATTGGAAAAAGATCATGACAGAGACAGCTGGCAATCCCAACATAGTAGCTGCTTGCAGTGTGGATGGACGCTTGTCTGCTCTTGGTCTTCTGTTCCAGCAGCTTGAGAATTGTCAGAAGAGTTTGAGCGAGTAAGCTTTCTAACTTTGATCGACCTTTGTTCCTACATGGCTGCTGGATGAGTGGTATTGAACAGTCGGTGCTATATGCCCATTATTGCAGGTATTTGGATACCAAGAGAAATGCGTTTCCCAGATTTTTTTTCATATCTGATGATGAGCTCTTATCAGTTCTTGGCACATCAGACCCAAGCTCAATACAAGAGCATATGCTGAAACTATTCGACAATTGTGCAGCCTTGGTATTTGGTGATAAAATGAAATCAGTTATTGGGATGAAATCTTCAGAGTCTGAGACATTCTCGTTTAAATTAAACGTGCCTACCGATGGTGCTGTTGAGGGGTGGATGAAAGCCGTCGAGGCAGAGATGCGCCATACCCTATATGAGATATTAAAGGAAGGGGTTTATAATTATGCTAAGATTCGCCGAACCCAGTGGATTATTGACAACCTTGGCATGGTCACACTTGTAAGCTGGGGAACTCTCTACAAGCTTTGAACCGATACGTTTCAGTGATCCCCAAGTTTTGAGGGTTGCTATGAGGTTCCTTTCCTTCATGAAGTCTGAATGTTCATCTTTCTATGTGGTCAGGCTGGAAGCCAAATTTGGTGGACCTGGGAAGTGGAAGATGCTTTCCTTAGCGTTCGAAAAGGCAATAAAAATGCTATGAAAGTCTTCAGCGTTAAGCTAACTGACCAGCTGGATGACCTGGTTACCATGGTCCGCTCAGATTTGAGTTCCTTACAAAGAAAAAAGGTGCCGTTGTGTTTGTCTCTTTTTCTTCACATTTTGGCTCACCTGCCTTCAAAGTTTTGATACACTTTAGACCACAAGCTCCGTTTTTTTCCTGATTGAAGCTGTTTTGTTTGTCGTGTATCATAGGTGAATGCTCTTATCATTATTGATGTACATGCTCGAGATATTATTGATACTTTTGTGCGCGACAGTATATTAGACCATAGGGAATTTGCTTGGGAGAGTCAGCTACGATTCTACTGGGATAGGATAAAGGACGATACTATGATCAGGTGCTTACTACTTCTTATAGCCTTTCAGGAAAACTGGTGTGACCTTGACCTTTGTCGCATAGAAGTGTATTTTTAAAACTCTTTTTACTGAATTTTTAGACAGTGTACTGGGGAATTCCGATATGGTTATGAATATATGGGACTGAATGGGAGGCTGGTTATTACGGCGCTAACCGATCGGTGTTACATGACTCTCACGACTGCATTGACATATCGACTTGGCGGTGCTCCAGCTGGACCTGCTGGGACAGGCAAAACTGAAACAACTAAAGATCTAGCGAAGTCTATGGCGCTACTTTGTGTTGTCTTCAATTGTGGTGACGGACTGGACTATAAGGTTCATTAGGTTCATTTTGATTCTGTCGGACCTACTTAGTGATCCTGTCCTATATGCGTGTTTTAGGTAATCACTAGCTGTAATAATGTCGGTATGTCGTTGTTTTTATGTAACTTGAGTTCATACCGGGTTCCTTGTGCAGGCAATGGGTTCAATATTTTCTGGGCTAGTTCAATGTGGAGCATGGGGTTGCTTTGATGAATTTAACAGGATTGATGCTGAAGTACTTTCAGTGGTATCATCTCAAATAAAGCAAATACAGGTGAAATTATAAAATTTTTAGTTAATCATACGGAGCTTTGAGACAAGTCTAAATTCCGCTAGGAGTATGACGTGGTTTTTGTGAATCGCTAGGAAGCACTAAAGAACGGCTTGAAGAAATTTGTATTTGAAGGTAAAGAGATCGCACTTGACTCCAGGACAGGGATATTTATAACGATGAATCCCGGCTACGCTGGAAGGACAGAGCTTCCAGACAATCTGAAAGCACTGTTTCGTCCAGTGACAATGATTGTGCCAGATTTCTTACAAATTTGCGAGATTATGCTTTTCTCGGAAGGGTGAGATGAAAGCAGCTCATGCGGTTTACTAGGAAACTGAGACGTCTTGTACTGATGCATTGCACATGGGGTGTCTGATAAGAGTTTGATTGGCTTTTGCAGGTTCGGAACAGCAAAACTGCTCGCTAAGAAGATGACTGTGCTCTACAAACTTTCGAGAGAGCAGCTATCGAAGCAGTATCATTATGACTTCGGTCTACGTGCTTTGAAGTCCGTCTTGGTCATGGCAGGGGCACTCAAACGAGGTAGCCCAGACATGAGTGAGCAGCTGGTTCTCATGCGAGCTTTAAGAGATATGAATCTTCCGAAGTTTGTGTTCGAGGATGTGCCACTTTTTTTGGGTCTTATTAATGACCTGTTTCCGGGGCTGGATTGTCCCCGTGTTCGATATCCGCAACTCAATGACGTCGTAGAGCTGGACTTGAAGGTGAAAACACACCCTTTTACAAGATCAGAGATCTGGAATAGGACCTGGTATTGCACAAATAAATGACACAGGGAGCGTGCTTGCATCCTGAGCATTCGAGTCTTTCTTTTGCGTATGACATTCTCATTTCACGTGGCATATATACGAACGTTCAGTTCTTGAGAGGCTGTTCTACCCTGTCTATGATGTAGGAACATGGTTACCAAGTCATGACAGAGCCCAGTGGTCAGGTGGATAAGGTGATACAGTTGTATGAGACGATGCTCACTCGTCACACTACTATGGTGGTTGGTCCAACTGGTGGAGGAAAGAGTGTTGTCATTCATAGTCTGGCACGAGCTCAAACAAGACTGAACTTCCCAACGAAGCTCCACATTATTAATCCTAAAGCTCAACCGACTAGTGAATTGTATGGATTGATGGGTAAACTATTCTTGTGGCCTCAGTAGCTTCTCCAACCGACAGTTGTGGTAGGTCCACTCACATTGTTGACCGACAACAGATCCGGATACTCGTGACTGGACGGATGGACTGCTGTCGAGCATATTCCGGGAAATCAACAAACCCACGACCGTGGAGAAGAATGACCGAAACTATCTTGTGTTTGATGGTGATGTTGATGCATTGTGGGTGGAGGACATGAACAGTGTCATGGATGACAACAAACTGCTCACACTGCCAAACGGAGAGCGCATTCGGCTTAGAGACAGTTCGAAGCTGCTATTTGAGGTTTGTACAGATTTCCCACAGTAGAGTAGCCAATGTGCATCTTTTTGTCTGGGTTTTCCAATCTCTCCAATTGGCAGGTGGCAGACTTGCAGTATGCTTCCCCAGCTACTGTAAGCAGGTGTGGAATGGTATATGTTGACAACAAAAATCTAGGCTATCGGCCCTTCATATGGAAATGGTGCAATTCTCGCAAAAAGTAAGCTGAAGCAGGCCCTGAAGTTCTCTTGTTTGCCTTAGAGCCATACGGTTGGGTTTCACCTCACACGATGATTACAGGGCAGAAGAAGCCGATGTTCTGAGAGATCTAATGGACAAATATGTAAAGAGGTGCATAGACTTCATCCTGGAGGGACTTGCAGATGATGTAATCACCATGCCATTGCAGCAGACAATTCCTTTAACCAATCTGAACATGGTGATCCAGCTATGCACTCTTTTGGAGGTTATCCTGACCGAGGACACAACAGTTTGTAATCCCACGGTCTGGACTGAACACCAATTTTTTGGCTGAGGTACCACGTTTTTGGGGATATAGGCTTTAACTGCGAGCTCATATTCTGTTTGGGATGGACTGTGAATATTTTCAGACGCTGGAGGCCTTGTTCGTTTTCTGCTTGATATGGTCTCTTGGGGGAACCATCGTGCAATCAGGCGCAATCAAGGACCGTGACCGCTTTGAAAAGTTCGTGAAAGGTTGTGCTTGCATTGGCACAAGTTCCGGTGATCCTGTTCCACCATCCCAACTTCCTGAGTCATCCCTTTATGAGTACTGCTTCAATACACAGGATCTGCAGTGGCGATCCTGGAAATCTATGGTTCCAGACTACGTGGTACAGTAGGATGCTTGTGATTCCATTTGCCTGGGGATCTCGACCTATACTCCCTCTTCTGAGCTCTCTAACTTGGTTTCCTTGGCGCCTACAGCCACCTCCAGACAAAGTGTTCAGCAAAATATTGGTACCGACTGTGGACACCTTGCGTTCTACTCATCTTTTGGATACTTTGGTCAAGGTGAGAGTCCTCCACCTGCTAATCCACAGTGGGTGTCTGCAACTAGCTAGCTCCAGTAAGCTGCCTGAGGATCTGGTGTTAGGGCTGATTGGAGGAGCTCTGATATTTCAGGCACGGAGAGCTGTGCTGTTTATTGGAGAGAGTGGAACAGCAAAGACTGTAGCAATTCAGAAATACTTCAGTGGCTTGCCCACTGCTAGTTACCTCATTCTAGGAATGAATTTCAGCAGCCGAACAACATCAATGGATGTTCAGCTAATGGTTGAAGACGCTGTGGAAAAGCGAACAAAGGTCTGTGCATGCCTTCTTTAACTCTCTAAATTTGTGCTGCGGATGCTCTTATAATTCATAAGAAGTTGGATCTTGTGCAGGATACATACGGCCCACCAATGGGCAGAACCATGATAGTTTTCATTGATGACCTGAATATGCCCAGAGTGGATACATATGGGACCCAGCAGCCAATTGCGATGCTAAAGCTCTTAATCGAGCGTGGTGGTATTTATGATAGAGGGTAGGGTTCTCTAATTTGTTCTCTGTGCAATAGAATGGCTGGATTTGCCTTGGTTGGCTCCATCCTCATACAGCAGGGCTTGACATCAACACACTCTGCTCAAACTGCAGGAAGGAGCTGAACTGGAAGAACATGAAGGACATCCAGTTTGTGGGAGCAATGGGGCGACCAGGTGGAGCAAGAAACCCTGTTGATCCCCGATTCATCTCTCTGTTCAGCTGCTTTGAGATTCAATTTCCTTCAAACGCATCGCTTTCCCACATATACAATGCCATTTTAGAGGCTCATGTGAAGAACCTTGTAGCGGAAATCCAGGTCTCTTTCTATTCCTCAAGATGTCCTACAACTGGATGTTGTATTATCATGTTCCCAGCTTCACTGCTGGATTTATCAGCAAGCAGAGTTGAGGATTTTGATTCACCCTTCAGCAAGCATTTGACTGTTTGACTTTGTTGGCAGGATCTTGCAGGAGCAATCACTGACCTGACGCTCGGCTTGTACAACTATGTTATTGACAAATTACCGCCGACCCCATCTAGATTCCACTATATTTTCAATCTGCGTGATTTGAGTCGTATTTATGAAGGCCTATGTTTGTCAACACCTGATAGAGTTAAAACTGCCACGCAAATGCTGCGCTTGTGGCGAAATGAATGTCTTAGAATTTTCTATGACCGATTGATCAACGACAGGGACAAGGAAATCGTTGAGGTACATCGACAATCTGCCATTGGGATAGTGTATTCTCCGTTCTTCAAATTTTCAATCTTGTTCGTCGTAATGCACACTGTGTCCTGCCTGTCACAGACAAAACTTTCTGAGCTGCTTAACCAGAAGCACGCAGCTATAGTAGAACCAATCCTGGCGAATCCTATTTTATTTGGAGACTATCGCCTAGCCCTTCATCCTGGAGAAGCAAGGTTGTATGAAGATCTCGGCAACTTCGAGCGGGTGAAGAACCTGTTTGAGGAGATACTGGATGAATACTGTCTTGTGAACAAGAAGATGAATCTCGTTATGTTTGAAGATGCTCTGGAACACCTTACTCGGATTCATCGCATTTTGCGCCTCGAACAGGTAAATCTGTGCGTAGTATCTAAGTCAACCATGTCAGTTATTTGCCTCAGATCTTTAATTGGAGCCTCACATTGTACATATAGGGAAACACTCTCCTCGTAGGAGTGGGAGGAAGCGGCAAGAAAAGCCTTTCAAAACTAGCAGGTTTTGCTGCAGGATGCAAAAGTTTTGAAATCACATTAACACGTGGTTACAATGAAGAACTGTTCCGTGAGGACCTTAAGAAGCTGTATTCCATATTGGGCGTGGAAAATTTGCCCGTCGCATTTCTGTTTACTGATGCACATGTCGCAGACGAGGGTTTCCTAGAACTTATCAACAATATGCTGACTTCTGGCATGGTGCCAGCCTTATTTAAAGAAGATGAAAAAGATGGAATGATCGGCCAGGTATGGCATGTTGTCCAACGGTGTTGTTTTCCTTTGGCGAACATGTGCAACGCTTGCTACTGAACCTTTACCATTAAATCCTATGCAGGTGAGGGAAGCTGTTACCGCAGCAGGTATTGTGGACACAAAAGAAAATTGCTGGGGATATTTCATAAGCAGGTGTAGAAGAAATCTTCACCTTATTCTGGCGATGTCACCTGTTGGAGACACTTTAAGAACCAGATGCCGAAATTTTCCGGGACTGGTATAGCCGCCGACTTCGCACCACGAACTTCCTGCCCAGCATTAAGAACTTGGGTTGTGATCTGCTAAAACTGGCTGCATACTCGTCTGTTACATATACGCAGGTTAATAACTGCGTAATTAACTGGCTGAGCCCGTGGCCCGAAGAAGCGCTCAAGTCTGTAGCCTCTGTGTTTTTAGCAGAAGTGGACCTTCCGGATGAGCTGCGTGAGCCTATTTTGGAGCACATAGTCATGGTCCATCAGTCAGTCTGTAGACTTAGTGAGGTGTTTGAGCAACAGATGCGGAGGCACAATTATGTCACTCCAAAGAACTTTTTGGATTTCATTATAAATTATCGTAATGCGTTGAAGACAAACAGGAAAAACAACGCTGATATGTGTAAAAGACTTGATGGAGGGCTGCAGAAACTTATACAAGCCGCCCAAGAAGTTGCTGTCATGCAGGTGGAATTGGCGACATGGGAGTGGATACAAGGTCCGGCTTTAGGACCCTAAAGCGCTAACAAGTTACTTGTTTGATATGACAGGTGACTCTTGCAGATGCAAAAGTGGTGGTAGATGAGAAAACAAACCAATGCAACGCCTTGCTGGAGGTCATCAGGTTTATACACATTCCCCGACCTCTGTAGTCCGCTTTCGTGCGTCAGGCGGGTGTATACATTCGTTAACAACTGTTTAACTGGTGACCTATCAGTCGAAATACAGCTGAAGTGCAAAGTAAACAAGCAGTTGCGCAAGAAAAGCAATCTGACCTCGCCAAACAAGGGGAGTTGATTACCAAGGAAAAGGGGGAAGCAGAGATAGCTCTTGCTGAGGCTCTCCCAGCCCTTGAAGCTGCTGCAGAGGCCTTGAACAACTTGAAGAAGGATGAGATCACTGAGATCCGGTCCTTCGCCAAACCCCACATATTAGTGCAGAAGGTAATATCACTCAGTCAACTTCCGCAGATCTTCTTGCTGCCGGGTGCAAACGTTTTCACTGGGGCCCTTGTTCCAGGTCTGTGAATGCGTCGTAATACTCAAAGGCATCAAGGATGTCTCCTGGAAGGGCGCCAAGGCAATGATGGCTGACAATAGGTTTCTAGCCACGTTGCAGGAGTTTGACAAAGACAACATCAACGAGAAACAGGTATCCACAGAAACCACGGTCTGTCAGCTCCTGCCAGAATGTGTGTGATGACACTTTGATGGACGATGTCCCAGATCAGGGCCTTGAAGGAGTATTTCAAAGATCCAAAGTTGTCGTTGGAGGATGTTTCAACGGTGTCCACAGCTGGAGCTGGATTGCTTCGTTGGGTTATTGCGATGATGAACTACTATGCAATAGCAAAAGTTGTGCAACCCAAACGTCTGGCTGTCGCCACAGCCGAGAAAAACCTTCGGAATGCTCAGACTGAACTGGAAAGAATAGTAGCAGAGGTCTGTAACACAGTCATGTAGAGCTTGGGACTGCAGTTTGCGGACTTTACTTTCCCATCCCTCTTGGTGCACGGCTTGGTGTAGCAGGTCCCTCGACGCTGATCCCTGACTTCTATTGCAGATAACCCAACTTTCCGCTCAATTACAAGGTTTAAGTAAACAGTTCGAAGGGAGTACCGCCGAGCAGCAGGACCTGAAGTCAAAAGCAGATCTCATGGAAAAGCGACTGGATGCAGCTGAAAGGCTTATCACTGGTCTTGGTTCAGAGCGTGTCCGATGGACAAAGGATATCGAAGATCTGGCAGTCGCGAAAGAGAAGTTCTTGGGTGACTGCTTGGTGACTTCTAGTTTTCTCAGGTACTTTCTCGATCAGACAAAAATAATCAGGGAGAGGGCAAGCCATGAGTTTGGTGAAGTGCAATCTGCCCGTTTGGATTACGTTCCCTTCTGCTCTAATGGCTTGGGGTCTCCATGTCGCAGCTATACAGGAGCTTTCACTGTAGACTTCAGAAACCAGATGCTGTTTGACATCTGGCTACCCGACCTGAAAGCCAAAGCAGTCCCCACCACAGATCCGTTTCGATTGGAATCCTTGCTGACTAGTGAGGTGGAGATCAGCAGATGGGTCAATGAAGGGCTTCCTTCAAATGACCTGTCCATACAAAATGGCATTCTCACCACGAGATCTTCACGGTTCCCCCTTTGCATCGACCCCCAAATGCAGGTGCCAATGTGCTTGCTTGTGCTCCTTAGATTGCAAACATCGTATACTATGTCACCTTATTTCGCGATCGACTGCAGGCAATAAACTGGATAAAGAGGAAAGAAGGAAAACAACTGGAAGGACGAGTCAGATCCTTCAATGACTCTGATTTCCTCAAGCAGCTGGAACTTGCTATCCAGTATGGATTCCCGTTCATGTTTGAGAACGTTGACGAGTACATTGATCCTGTCATAGATCCGGTTTTGGAAAAGCTTACAGTTTCAGGACCCGGTGGACGAAAAACAATCAAACTTGGGGATAAAGACATTGAATGGGTAAATGTCGGCTATGACTTGGAAGGTGTAAAAGTGAGTTGAGCGGGAATTTACGCGTTGTATATTGTGCAGGATGATGGGTTTCGCCTTTACATGATCAGTAAATTACCGAACCCGCATTATGGACCTGAAATATCAGGGAAGACAATGATTATCAACTATAGTGTGACCGAACAAGGCCTCACGTCACAACTGCTAAACGCTACAGTAAGCCTAGTAACGTTGTGCAGCTCTTTTGTGCTGCTGCATCAGATCCATACTCTGAGAGTCGAGCTCTAACTCAGGTTAGGCATGAAAGACCGGATTTGGAAGAACAGAGGGAGAATTTAGTACGGGATACAAGTGAAAATAAGACCCTCCTCAAACAGTTGGAAGATACCCTTCTTCGAGTAAAGAGAAAAATTACATTAGTTTAAGCTAAATTTTATATATTCATATTTTTTTATACATGTGGGGTTTGTCTTCCAGGAGTTGAGTAATGCGACAGGAAATATTTTAGATAATGAAGAACTTATAACTACTTTAGAAAATACTAAAGGCAAGGCATCAGAAATCTCACAGAAGTTGGCTTTGGCACGAGATACCGCTGTTGAAATTGAACAGGTACTTATGTTTTACATATGTACAAATTAAAGATCTCCATACGGGTATCGATATGGAAGCTAATAAAAATGTCACAATGATTCTTGTATAGCTACGATCACGGTATACATCTGCAGCGAAACGAGGTGCAATCCTATTTTTTGTGATGTCAGCACTCTCCGCCATCAACAATATGTATGAATATTCTTTATCGTCTTTCCTATCGGTATTTCAAATATCTCTTGCTACAAGCAAAAGAGATGCCACTCTGGAAGGACGATTACGCAATATTATTGATGCCCTTACTTATGATGTGTATAACTATACGTGTACTGGACTTTTTGAGAAACACAAGTTGATGTTGTCATTTCACATGACTAGTAGAATTATGGATGGAGAAAAGAATTTGAACCATGAACAGCTAGGCTTCTTCTTGAAAGGAAACTTGTCTCTAGAAAAGTCAGCTATTTTGCGCCCTTATGATTGGATGCCCGATCAAGGTTGGCAGGATATGGTACGGATGATGGATTTGGGTGGTCAGTTTAAGGAGTTGGCAGAACATTTTCAAATTAATGAGAATGAGAATGGTTGGAGACTATGGTACGATGAAGAAAAACCTGAAGATGTTCCACTACCTGGAGGGTTTAGCGAAAGGCTCAATACCTTTGAGCTTCTACTAGTATTGCGGTGTTTTAGGATTGATAGAATAACTGTTGCGCTCACAGTAAGTAAGGTTTCACATATCATAAAATCATTTTATTATACTTTTATTGATTCAAAGTAATATGACATATATTATGGTATTTGCAGAAATATGTTATGGAGAAAATGGGGGAGAAGTATGTGATCCCCCCGGTATTGGACTATAAGACAGTCCATCGGCAAAGCTCGGCGTTAACGCCTATTGTCTTTATTTTAAGCCCCGGCGCTGATCCTGCATTTGATGTATTTAATCTTGGAGAAGAAATGGGCTTCAAAGCGGGGGCTAAACTCAAGTATATGGCATTGGGTCAGGGCATGGGTCCTAAAGCGCAAGAGATGATTGAGACAGGATCTTCGCGTGGCTTATGGGTGATGTTGCAAAACTGTCACCTTCTACCCTCGTGGTTGAAGACCCTGGAAAAAATATTAGAAAAACTACTAAAACCACATGAGGATTTCCGATTGTGGCTCACAACCGAACCTACATCAACCTTTCCTCTTGGTATCCTACAAAGGAGCTTAAAAGTGGTGACAGAGCCCCCGAATGGCCTCAAGCTAAACATGAAATCATCATATGCAAAAATCACGGAAGAAGGACTTGCAGACTGTCCTCACCCGGCTTTTCGAACACAAGTATGTTATGTTGATGAAGTTGCGCGCAAGTTAAAACAAGAAAACAAAATGAACAAGGTTATTGAGCATTTGATGTGGGTAGCAGGTGTACGTCCTGGCCTTCTTCCATGCGGTGGTGCAAGAAAGACGCAAATATGGACGACTTGGATGGAATGTAGCGTACGATTTCAACGAGACCGACATGAGAATCAGGTAAGTAATTACGCATATGGTGAGGCAAGCATAAGAAAATTGATTTGGGCGAGAGTGAAGAGAGCTCCGCGGCGTTTGCTGGTTTGGTGATGCAGCATGGCGTTGATCTCCACGTATCTGAGAAAAGCTTGGGACAACAAGGATGACACCATTCCTTGGGGCACACTGCGGTACTTGATCGGAGAAGCCATGTACGGTGGGCGTGTGTCAGACTCGTTCGATCGCCGAATCTTGAAGACATACCTGGACGAATACTTGGGGGACTTCCTGTTCGATAAGTTCCACCCTTTCATCTTCTTCACGGGTCACGATGGGGTGAGCTACGAGCTTCCACCGTCCGGACCCAGAGACACCTACGTGCAGATGATCGAGTCCCTTCCCATCGTCCAAACTCCCGAAGTGTTCGGATTGCACCCCAACGCTGACATCAGCTACTACACCACCACCACCAAAATGACGTGGAGAGGGCTGGTGAGCTTGCAACCCAGAGGAGGATCAAGCCAGTCCGGCGGGAAGAGGGAGGAGATTGTGGACAACGTGGCAAGCGACATCCTGGGCAAGCTGCCCAAGCCATTCGACATTCCTGTGATCAGAAAGGAGATCGGAATTCCGACACCCGTGCAGGTGGTGCTGTTGCAAGAGCTGGAAAGGTGGAATAAGCTGGTTCTCAAGATTGAGGATAGCCTCCACCTGCTCAAGAAGGCACTGGCAGGCGAGATTGGAATGAGCAAAGACCTGGATGATTTGTCCTCTTCCCTCTTCAACGGCCAGTTGCCAGCAATGTGGCGCAAGCTCTCACCGCAGGTACGGTACACAAATATTCTTGTCACTGGCGAGCACACCAGTGCCATCACTGTGACTTGTGACTTACAGTTCGAGTGCTGCTGCTGCTGCTGCTGCTCCTGCAGACGGAGAAGATGTTGGCCACCTGGATGTTGTGGTTTCTGCAGCGCTTGGACCAGTACCAGAGGTGGGTAGAAAAAGGAGAGCCTACAGTCATGTGGCTGTCCGGGCTCCACATTCCCGAGACGTACATTGCAGCCTTGGTGCAAACTGCGTGCAGGGACCGGGGGTGGCCTCTGGACAAGTCCATCGTATACACGCAGGTGAGAACCCACAACCTTCGTAGGTAGGGACCCAACAAAAGAGAACCGAGTAGGAGCGCTGTTGCCCGAGATCCTTTCCAAACGTTTTGATGTCTTTGCTTGCAGGTGAGCCGCTTCACGGACCCCGCGCAGGTGAAAGAAAAGCCCAAGCACGGATGTTACATCTCTGGCCTCTATCTGGAAGGAGCCGGCTGGGACCACGAGAAGTCTATGCTCAAGCGTCAGGTAAGACTCACTCAACTCGCCAACGCACAGCGGCAGCGCCGTTCTGTTGGACAAAGTGAACTCAGCATTTCATTTGTTCATTCCTTCACTCCCCCGTCGCAGGAACCCAAGCTTCTGGTGTACGAGCTTCCCATTCTGCAAATCATCCCTATCGAGGCCAGCAAGCTGAAGCTGCAGAACACTCTGTGCACTCCAGTTTACGTCACTCAGGCACGTCGAAATGCCATGGGAGTGGGACTCATCTTCGAGGCGGACATAGCCACCACCACACACTCTTCTCACTGGGTTCTGCAGGGCGTGGCCCTCTGCCTCAACATAGATCAATAGGAATTCAGAACAGGGCGCGCAGCTCATCGGCTTCCTTGGCCATTTCTTCTAAAGTGCGATCTTGCCGATCAATATCCAGTGTCTTGCTCAGTTCTTCTTCCTTGGCGTCCAGCTGGACCCATGAAACACGCGTGAGCCAAGGTTGAGAGTGAGGCAATTTCAAGGTGGGCAACGGCAGCAGCGGGCGAGAGCCTTACCGCTTCGTAAACCTCATCGTTCTCCTTGAAGTCCCCAAGAGTCCTGGGGAGCACATGGACGTGAACGTGTGCCACGGTCTGTCCAGCTTGGGGACCATCCTGCGTGGGCGGGGCAGCCGGAACAAGGACAGAAACAAACGCGAGGTGAGAAGAGCACAGTTCTGAACCTGCCCGACCTAGACTACATTCATCCGAGACATCGATATCAGGATACCTGAATGGAGAAAGTCAAGGAGGAAGCATTGAAGTGCTTCTCAACCTTGGTGCCCACGAGTTTGGCCGTGAGCCAGAGATCGGACACTTCTTCCGCCCTCAGGTCCGCGAACCTTGCCACCACCCGTCTCGGGCAAACGAGCACATGTGATGCTGCTGGTTAAGGAAACAATACTAACAAAAGCTCTGACCGAGGAACGTAGAGTTGCAAAGGAGAATGACTCAGGGCAAGTGCCTGCCAAGAGTAAGGATATGACCTGCGCATGCAAGAAGCCCGCGGGCAGTAAGTGGGCGAGCAGGCGCAGGCGGAAGCGGAATCAAGCAAGTGGAAACAATGCCACCTACCAGGTACGACGGGCCTGAGATTGACCAGCGCATAGGAGTGGCTAGTAGCCAGAAACACCTCTTTTGCATCAATTTGGTATTTGCCAAAGCGGAAGCCATTTCCGGTTTCCGCCTGAGCCTGAGCCTGAGCCTGAGCCTGAGCCTGAGCCTGAGCCTGAGCCTGAGCCTGCACCTGAGTTACTACTGGCCCTGTGCCTGGCTGCGGAGCCAAAAAGGAGAAGAGACCAGAGCAGAGCAGAGCAGACCAACCTCACCAGGCGAGGCAGCAGAAATGGGAGAGTTCATGCCGCTGCAATTATGGCGGCAACTACAACTGCGGGTGCGCGGATGGCGCCACAAGCGCAGCACTGGCGACTCGGATTTCCAACAACGACTCCACAAAGGCAACGGCACACGAGCTGTGGCAGCCATGCCCTAGTCTACCTGCCCTCAGGCTGGACCTCCACAACCGGGATCTTGTCCCTTCACTCCGGTCGGATCCCTGGTTAACCTTTAACCGCAGGCCAGGCCAGGTGTACTCCCTATGCAAACGTTGTATACAAATTGGCAGCTCTTTCCCGCGTTACCCTCCATTTAAAACAAACAGACGCAGCAACAGCAGCTGCAACACAAGAGAGCAGCCTGCAGCAGTTGTCTCGCCGGTGCGGTGATTATGGAGAAGATATCTGTGGCCATCCGCGTGCGTCCCTTGAGCAAGCAAGAGGAAGTGAAGGGGAGCCCATGGAAGCTGGGTCCTAACAGCATCACTTTCTCGCCTGCCTCCGGATCCTCCCTCACCTCCCAGGCCTTTGTCTTCGGTGTGTGGAATGCTGCCCTGGCCTGTTCTGCCTTGCCATTTTCCCACCCCTCTCATCCCGCCACTCACCGCTCCCCATCATTGCAGATCAAGTCTTTGGACCGGACTCTCCAACATCGTATATCTACGACGAAGCTGCCAAGCACATCATCGCATCCACCGTACAGGGATTCAATGGTGCCTCCTCAATTCCTGCTCTATCGGGGTCCCTACCGGAATTGCCCAGTTCCGACGCCACTCTAACGTCACCGTGTGTCCAGGTACCATTTTTGCTTATGGCCAGACTAGCAGTGGCAAGACGTATACCATGCGAGGCTCGCCGCAAGAACCTGGCATCATTCCTCTTGCAGTTCACGACGTTTTCATCAACACAGATCAGGTAGAACTCTTATCCGCTTTGCCTGCCCCGCCTGGCCCCCGCTTAATCTCTAGGAGCGTCACTCTGGAGCCGGAACTGTGCTGTGTGGTGCTAGGCAACCGACCGAGAGTTTCTCATCCGAGTCTCCTATATGGAGATTTACAACGAGGAGATCAATGACTTGCTGGCTCCCGAAAATCAGAAACTGCAAGTGCACGAAAATCTTGAGGCATGCATGCTCAACTCCCCCTCGCTACTTGTTTCTCTTCACCCCCGCTGTTGCACCTCATTGACGCGGGCCCCGCTTCCTGCAGCGAGGAATATTTGTTGCAGGCTTACGGGAGGAGATTGTCAGTACCCCCAACCAAGTGTTGGAGTTGTTGTCCTTCGGAGAGGGTGTGCTGCTTTATCCTCTCGCCTTCTTTTCCCTTCCTGCTCTCCTTCGCTGTCCAGTTGCCCAACGTCCATAAAACTCTTGTCTTGCAGCTCATCGACGGGTCGGTGAAACCAACATGAATGTCTACAGCAGCAGGTCGCACACCATCTTCCGCATGGTAATTTCCAACTTCTCATTCTTCTTAGCAGGCATGTCATATTCACACCTGCTTGCTTACTGTTATTACCGTCAACTGCCCGTCCTTGCTCCTGCTATCGGCACATGCTCAGCCTCTGCATTAGTAGTGAATTGACAGCGGCCATCATTGAGAACGGTGTGCAGGTCATTGAGAGCAGGGATATGACGGATTCTGGGAGCTCAGATGCGGTTCGAGTATCCGTTCTGGTGTCAAACATCTGCACTGATTACCGGAACTACTTTTTTGTCTTTTCAAAGAACTTAGGACTTCCTGTCCTGTTTGGTTCTATCACTGAGAATGTGTTCCCTCTTTCATGTGCTCAGAATCTAGTAGACTTGGCTGGCTCTGAGCGAGTGTCAAAAACAGGAGCAGAGGGTGCACGTTTGAAGGAAGGAACTCATATCAACAAGAGTCTGATGACGTTGGGAAACGTGATCAACAAACTCAGTGATGGCATTCAAAGACAGGGGTACGTTGGTGGTGGGACGATAGTCTCTTGTATCAGTCCCTTTCTAGGTCTCAAGGATCCACACCTGAGCGTTAGCAAGTCTTGTTTACTATGTTTTGACCGCTAACACACAAGGGGAAGCCGGTTTAAGAGTCTAAAATCTCTTCGTATTGCAGGGGCCATGTGCCTTATAGAGACAGCAAGCTGACACGGATACTCCAACCAGCTTTAGGTGGCAATGCCAAAACCACAATCATTTGTAACATTACTCCAGCACTTGTAAGTTAATAGATGAGCCTGGCTTGCAAAGATTTGCTGTTATTTGCCATCTATGCTAGTGGTTACACAAGTTCCCTCCCCTTCTGGTTCTGTGGCAGGTCCATTCAGATGAAAGTAAAGGGACACTCCAGTTTGCTGGCAGAGCAAACCGTGTTACCAATTGTGCCCAAGTGAATGAGGTCTGTGGTACATTAAAACTTTGACTTTGTAATAGGCAGTTATTATTGACTTCTGGAGGACCGACTACACGTGCTGCCTAACTGCCTTGGTTTCTCCCATGCTATTTGTGGTCCTTGAATCTGAATCATGATGATGACTCTGGATTTTTGCAGGTCATGACAGATGCTGCTTTACTGAAAAGGCAGAAGAAAGAAATTGAAGACCTCCGGAGCAAGCTCCAAGCTAAGATCAGTTTTTTGCTGAAAGCTTTGCCTGCAGAGAGCTTCCTGATTTAGCTCTGTGTCAGCAGTCATTGTAAGCATCTCGTCTTTTTTTTTCCCAGGAATCCCAGCCAGATTACTTGGAGGAGGAGATCTTGATCCTACGAAATAAGTTGTTAAAGGTGCATTGAAGTTTAAGTTCTAGCAGTTGGTCTCTGACCTGGATGTTAAGTGTAGATTTCACATTAACACTCTTGTCATCAGTTTGAACTGGAAAGGGAGCGTCTGTCTCTGGAGTTGATCGAGGAGAAAAAAGCTCAAGCAGAATGCGAACGTCGCATAAAGGAGCAGGAGCAGAAGATTGAGAAACTTGGGACTATGGTTATCAACTGTGCAATTGACGATCGGGATTATACCAAAAAGGTTGCCTCTTCAGATTAATTGTTGAGGGGGCCAGTGGAAATGGTTATCATTTGTTTGCTTCCTCATCCTGTTACCTCCATTCAGGGAAATCGTAGGGAGCGCAGGGAAACCTGGTGTCCCCGTGTCCCAAGCGTGGCAGCGGAGGTGAGGATGTGTTAACGGCCTGCAGTGATCTCCTTATTGTTGAGTTCCGTAATAACTTATGAACTCACTTATTGAGAACTATGCAGATGAAAGACTTCAAGTGGCAGTTCCAGAAGGGGCTGATCGATGTGGATGGTCTTCTGCATCCAATTAGAGACAGAGGCCATCCCTTGCCTCCTCCTTTTGGAATGCTGTTAGAGGATGAAGAAGAATGTCTGGTGTGGGATTCCAAAAATGAAGAGATGGCAGAATCAGCTTACCATGAATGGGATCAGTCGTTGGATCCATCTTCTCATGTTATGCAAAAAAAGAAGTCCCTGTCGACCAAGGGGGCTGAAATTGAGGTCCATTCTTGATGACTACTGAAGCCTGAGTTGCATTGATTCTTTGTTCCTCTGCACTTCAGTGGTGATGCTGTTAGGTCTAGTGATATTCTGTCCTTTTTGGTGCCATCTTGCAGCTTCAACAGGAAACTGAGAATCAGCATGGGGACAGTCAGTGTGAGCATGGCCTTGAGGTACACAGCTGCTTGGCATTCAGGGCAGGCACACAGATCACAGGAACTAACCACTACCTCACATTTCAGGTGAAAGTAATGCAGGAAATGAATGAGCTGAAGTCGGAGTTAATACAAGTGCAAATGGGTGGAGAGAAATGTGGGCAATTTGATAATCGAAAGTTGTCCAGTGACATTCCGGGTCGGAGAGTGAAAAGCCTTGATGGCGGGGACACAGATGGTCCTGCATCGAGTATTAATTTCTTACATGCTCAGGTTTCATGCTGACTTCATCTGCCTTTTCGTTGAAGTGAGATGTTGGTCTAGTAGAGCTGATATGTAAGTTTGATTGTAGGTGGAAAGACTTGAGACCGAAAAGTTCTTCATGCAGCGTGAGTTAGACCGCCTTATGGAACAGGCCAAAGGACAGACAACAACTGCCCAAGAGGACTTGAAAGAGGTATGAGGTGTTCCACCTATGTCCTTCTAAGGCTACAATTGGCCCCTTGGACCTTGATGCTTTGTTTGCTCTATCCTTTTCAAATGCAGTTGTACCAGGAGCTTAAGGAAACCACCGAGCAGCTCAACTCCGTGCTCGAGCAGAATAAGCAGCTCCAGGTCACATCGTTGTCAGAAGTTCAGCATAATGCCAGCTAGCTCGTGACTTGACCATCATGTTAATAGTGCTGATTACCACATTCTTTTACAGGAGGAACTCAACAGGCTGAAAACAACTGCTATCACTTTATGCGAGGAGCATGAAGTGAAAACTGCAGCAGGAGTTTCGCAGGTGTGCAGCTGCCAGTATAGCTCAGGAATCACAAGGAGAATAGGCAGCAATGCTTTCTGGTTGATGAACTGTTGCTCTTGCATCGGGAGCTGGCTTGTTCCATCGGCAACTAAAGGAGTTTGTGGCACAATCAATGCAGGAGAAGGAAGGTGAAGGTAAAACACTGGTCTTAGAACCAGAACGGCATAATGGGGTCCATAACAGCACAGTTTCTGAGGTAGCTGAGCTACTGGAGACTTGTTCTGGGACTGCTGAGCAGACCCTCCACCGGGAACAGATTGGCCCTTCTGAGGGGAAGCTGTTATCAGGAGACATGTTGATCCTGCATACAGGTGCTGCATCGCTGGATACAGGAAAAGCTGAGTTCTTGCCTGAAGATATGCAGGAACTTAACAGGGACCTCACAAAGCAGCTTGTCTTGGGGAGTGACCCGGCTAGTTTCAGTGATGTGAGCAGCCTCATGTCAAGCCGAACTGAGGCACAGGACAAAGACACTGTAAAGGCCCCAGCAGAGGAGGAAAGGAGAGCAGCAGAAACTTTGAATTCTCAGTTATCCCAGTACAAGTCCAGGCTTACAGAACTCGAGAGTCTTCTTGCAGAGAGAGAGAAGCAGTGCAAGATCCTAGATGAGACTGTCAATGGTCTGGAAAAAGAGAAGGTAATTCTCACTTCAGTTTCAATCATAAAGGTTTTCATAAGCCTGTGCGGGCCATTGTCATGGTGAAGCTCTTTGGGTTTGCTTGTGTGGAAGTCACGGAGCACTTCGGACATTTGGATGGGCTGTTTAACTAATATCGTACGCTTAGCTGTCAAAAGGCCTCCAGAGAGATGGAGTCTTCCCAGGCTCAAGCAGACGCCCTGGCTCTCAGAAAGGAGCTTACAAGCTTGAAGGTGGCTCCAATATTTTTGGAGAAAGAGCGTGATGCCCTTCGGAAAGAGTCTGAGAAGCTGAGGATGAAGTTGAAGGAAACTGAAGCAAAGCTTAAGTCAACGCTTCAGGATAAGAGCAAGCTTGAGGTCCCATTCCCCTTTTCAAGTCAACCAGCTTTCATACATTTTTGTGACGTTGATGGTCCCTAGTTTGTGAAACAGGCTGATAAAGCAAATATGGAGCGAGAGCTCAAACAGCTGCGGGGAAGTACTTTGCTACAACGTGGCATCAACAGACGTGAGTCTCTAGCTGAGAAGCGACGAGAGTCCACAGCTCCAGCTATAAGCAAGGCAAAGCAGCAGCTATCCACACTAGAGCAAACTCTTCAGACAAGGAGCATGGAGCTTGAGAAAGCAGCTTTTGATATACAAGTTTTGCAGGTGAATTAAGATAGTAGCGCTTTAGTCATCTGTTTGCTGGGTCCTTAAGCCTTGCCAACCCAGTCTCATGTTCCTGCTTGCTTTACAGAGAGCGTGATAGAATCCACTTATGCAGTGGAAACACTCATGAAATTGTGCAAGGTTGTGACAATGCAATTGCATGGGGTCTAAGTGTGACTGTAGTATTTGTTTGAACGTGAGTAGACAGGATATAACAACTGTATCTGAACTCCCACCCAGTATCCAGCTGCTAATATTCTGTCTGACATATCCCATAGGAATCATGCTCCAAGCTGGAGTTCTCGGTTGTGGAAGCTGAAAACCTTGAAAGCTCCTTGAAAGAGCAACTCTCAGCTGCAGAAGACGTGATAGTCAACCTTCGTTCAGAGAATAGCGAGAGAGATGCTGAGGCACAACGCCTGACAATTGAGCTGGAAGTAGCCTCTGAGCAATGGAAGGCGTCCATTTTGGAAAAAGAAACGTTGCAGCAACAGAGTGCAGCACTGGTACCACATGTCCCCTGTCTAAAACTTTGCTAAGATTGCTGACCTTATTTTATCGTTCACGTCAGCAATCTGCAACTTTTGTAGGGTCTTTAGACGATTCATGGTATTACAGGTAGCAAGTCTCCAGGAGCAGGAAGTGCTAAGCCGTACTGCGATGGCTGAGCTGTCAAAAGAAAAGGAAGAACTGGCCCAGGTTGGGTTTGTAGATACTGGTCATTTCAATAGAGGCTTTTCTGTTGAGAGCTATCCATTGCTTATCTGAGGTTTGTGATGTGCCTTCAACCAGCAACTCACAGATGCTTATATTGAGTTTGAGGAGGACAAGGCAGCTTTTGTTACAAGGATGAGGGATCAATGTGCTGAGGTGTCTGCAGATGCTAATCAGCAGTTTAGGAGTTTGAGCAGCAAGCTGAATAAACTTGAAGTGAATCTTGAGAAAGTAAATTCAAGCAGAGTATTTCGATGCTGATGTGTTTGTCCTAGCAATTTTCAGCGACCTTGGATTTTTTGATTGAATCATATGTTTCTCAGTGACCTGCTACATACAAGAAAATCTGATATGCCAAGTCCACAGATTGTGCTAGTTCAAGAAGAAGCAAATCTGGTCGCAACAGAGATTGACAGGGACATGCAAGAATTTCAGCTCTTGTTTCAAGATAATTTATGGTTGCCAACAACTCAGCTTGTGGAGCAGGTAATTCCCTCTTATGTCACAAGTGCAAACTCTGGAGAGGAACAGACTTACTAGCTTAGAAGAGTGAAGGCCTTGTTGTACCAGCAGTACTCTCTATACTAGTGACAGCTTGTCAGGGTGATGACATCAGTCTGTTGGTAGGTCGAAATCTTTTCTCGGCAACTGCAAGACTTCCGCAAGACTCTAGAAGAGCAATTGGTAGCAAATGCTACGATGGATCAAAAAGCCAGGTGCAGAAATGAATATCAACCCTGCTGTAAACATTTCTTCCGATTGTAATGTTGTATGAAACCTTATCGGTCTATTTTTTCTCCAGATCAGCACAACTCGACCAGATAAATCAGTTGTTATTGGCCCTTCTGCAATGTATGGAAAAGTTTGAACTCAGTCACGAGAGAAGTGCAGGGGTAAGCTACTTTGGAACGAGTCAGGGTCTTGGAGGCAATCATGGTTCCATCAGGAAGTAAATCGGGCTCGTAGTAACCCTCTCCTTGTTACTGTTCCTAGTAATCCATGTTTTAAGGTGTTTGCATCATTTGTCAGTCCTTTTAAGTTTTCACAGGGAAGTAAGTGTGCTGCCTGTTTCCCAATGACTGCCAGGTCTTGAGTTCCACGGTTGATCGAGTGGATCTGGAGTATGGAGCTGCGGTTCATATGCTTTCTGGATTCGTGCTAGAATCAGAAAGCCTGATGAGCCAGCTGGTGGAAAGTTTGAAACGCACAGATGGAGCTACAGAGTCCAGACCTGTCACAATCACATCTAAAGAAGGCTCCGATTCTTTTGTTAGACCACATGAAGGGGAGATTGCTGTGGTAAAGTATTCATTGTCTCAGAGGAGAAGCCCAGATTGCAGTTCAGCATTAAGACCAGCAGCAGCAAATTTTACTTTCCTTGTCCTTTGTGCTGCAGTGGAATGCTGTTCGTTTTACACGGCCATTGGCATGATTGGAGATTACATATCAATTATGTGGTGTGCATGGCAGATGGAGACACTTAACACAGAGTTGATTAACTCTCCTTTATCAAAGTCGAATACTCCGGGCCACAGACACAGGTGGCTAACTTTGCATTGAATGATAACTTTCAAGCCTGAGGAAGGTACTAGCCAACATTTGAACTAATACTGTGCAAACGCCGAATATGGCTGGAGTCTCGGCTTCCAGGATTTACAAAGGGTGTGAAGCGGAATATCAAGAGGTAAAGTTTCGCTTCTGACGTGCCCCTTTCCACTACCTCCGCTCCAATATTGCGAGCTTTGAAGCCGAGCTCTCCTGTTCAAGTTACATTGTCTGTGTTCAGAGGGAAAGCAAGACGCTGGAGGAGCTTTCAGGCCATCCAGATCAAAGAATATTTAGGTTGGCCACAAGATACATTGTCAAATCTTCCTCTCTGCTCGTAAGCAGTTTTAGCCCCTCAGTGGCTGTAAAATTCGTTTTCAGGTTGCTGGGCAAGGAAGAAGGTTTGACGGAACACGCGCAGCGTACTTCAACAGCTTGTCTTAATGCCGAATCTGAAAATCAGCTACTTAGACAAGTAGGTGGTGACCTTCCCCCACTGATTGAATCTTTTGGTCCAAATAAGTACGTTAGTTTACGTTGAGCTTTTCCTGCAGGAAAATCTTCAGATGTTTACAACAAATATGAAGCTTCAAGTGGGAATTCAATCTTCCAAAGAGAGGGAAGAAGTTTACAGGGGTCGGCTTCAAGAAGCTTTGCTGGCAAACGATGAGCTTGCAAGATGTGGCGAGCTGCCTCGTGTTGGCATCCAGACAAACGACGAGAACGTCCCCTGCAATGTGGTAGTAAGCGGAACTAATTCAACCCGTGGGCAATGTGGGGTAAAAGCAGCTAACGAACTAACATCTAGGTGCCTTCAGGAACTGGACCACCTGCGTGGAGAGCTTGCTTCGTCAAGACTTGAAATTGTCGAGCTTGAAGTTGAACTGGAGGCTACGAGGTTCTAAAACTACCCAACTCCTTCAGGTTGGGCACGGGTGCTGTTTCTAACCAGTCTACTGAACTGCAGAGCCCAGTGTCTCACAAAGCCACAGGAGCTACGACAGCGGCTAGAGAGGTCAGCACAAGATGTAGAACGAGATGCCAGGATTCTGGAAATTGAACATGAGAACGTGGCGCTAAAGCACCGACTCAAGGTTGCTGAGGATCGTGCAAAGGTAATATGTGGGCCGTGCTCCGCGGTTGTATCCATCCTATCCATGTCTTCCGATATCTACTGATCAATTCGACCTGCTTTCTTCTAGACACGGCGGGACATCATCAGAAAGCTGCGAGAGGGGGCAAAAGCGAACGATTCGTCGTCACAACAGGTCTGAGCCGTTCGTCACAACATGACTCTGCATTTTGGACGAAGTTTACATCACACCTTATTTGGTTTATCACACCTTATCTCTGGAGTCCAGGCCTCCTTTAAGGAGCTCGTCTTCCAAAAGGCTATGCTAGAGGAGCAAATTGGAGGCTTGAAAACGGAGCTTCTTTTCCTCCATAATCAGGTACGGAGGCACGCAAACGGCTCGAGCAAACATGGAGCAATACAAGACTTATAGGTTGTAAGATTAGCGGACATCATAAAGGCTGAAGAAATGTCATGCGAGTCAATACCCCCGTTTTCACATTCAACACCACGCCCACGTAAGGGGAGGTGATTGCTGGAGAGCGCACCCGTAGCCTGACGATTTCAAGGGTAGAAGCCTTGCAACTGTTTTATGACCACTGTGAACGCTTTTCAAGACACCATGCCTTTCACTGTAATTAATTCAATGTAAACTTCTTCACATGGCAACAACTTCAACAACACTACAATCGGCCTCTTTCCTAATTCTCACGCAAAGCAACAGTCCCCATCAAACAATGACACCCAGTCCTCCGTCTCCACTACCTGATGCTGTAGACCCTCGAGGAATAAACGCGACCACATAAGACGCACCGTTTCTCCGACATTCCCCCTCCACAACATGAACCACAAGAGAACCCAGCCTGATACAGCTCATACAAGAAGCAAATGTGTCTCATGGCGATCCAACAAACACACAGGTTAGCTCTGTGGAGCAGAAAATTGACTTTTCACAATCATTAAATGATGAGCCCTACGAATAGCACCAGAATGTCCAGCTTCAACAGTGCAGATTGTTCAGAAAGCAGCAGTACAACTCTGGAGTAAAAAGCACACCAGACCCCAGCAGTGTCACAGGATCAACATCAAGTAGGACGAGCAGCGGTGATATGAAGCACACTGCAAATAGATGGTGGGAACCGAGCCACAGTCGGTTAAGTCAGGACACTAGTGTTGCACAACAACATGGCCAAAGCAGCAAGAATGAGATCCACGTGTGCAAAACTTGAAATGCAGACACTGGCAAAAGTAGCAAACTCAAGCCGAGTTACACACTGTCACAGTGAAAGCTGAGGAGGAAATGGCAATACAGAGAGTCTGTCAGCAGCACAAATTGGAATGGGAACACTCACCTAGAGATAGTAGGATGGCATGGCTGAAAGGGTCTGCGAACGCTGAGAAGAAGACACAGAGATTGCTGGATTTGGATAAGCCGTTAAGCCATAATGGCCCCCCGGTGGTGAGGCGACAGAAGATGCTGGGCTCCCATACATTGCAGAAGCTCCAATGGAATAAGCGGGTTGCTGAGAGGCGAAGGAGCTGTAACCGACATGGCCCCCGAGAGATGATGGCATTCCCAAGGAGGTGGGCAGTTGCATTCCTTGGGCAGCCGCAGTTTGGACGAGCCCTTGCGAATAAGATGAGGTGAGAGACGGACTGAGAGCGGTTGTCAAACCTGAATGGAAAGACTGATGGCTACAATGTTGGTTGAGAGGGATGCCAGTTGTAATCAAGCCGGGGTGAAAGTGAACTAGAGATTGTGAGGCGGCACTGTCGGGGTCTAAAAGTACATGGTGCTGCAAGACGGTGGTCTTCTGCTTTTGACCGTCTGCTGCAAGTTTGCAATACACTTGGTGTCCATCTATAGTCTTGATGGGGTCCTGAAGAGCCCGCTTAGCTGCTTCAGCTGATTTGTAGATGATGAGGGCGAAGCCGCGTGATCGTCCAGTGAACTTGTCAAATCCCAGAGGTCCTTCCTCAATCTCCCCCCATTGAGAGAAGATGGCGAGGAGCCTGTCAGCTCCAAGTTCGACGGGTACGTTGCCCACATAGATTTTTCGCAGGGCCACATCCTGAGCGGGAGGCGTCTGAGCGGTGGGGCCTATTGCCGCAAGTTGGCAAACTGTCATGCGGCCGTCGATTCTCTTGCTGGGTTCCTTGAGGGCACGTTCCGCAGCATCCATATGCGCGAATGTGACGAAACCGAATCCTCGACTCTTTCCGGTGCTTTTGTCCATAATCACCACACCTTCTTCCACCTCACCATATGCCCCGAAGACGTTTTTCAGCGTGTCGGAAGAGGTGTCCCAACCCAATCCCCGGACGAAGATTTTGCGATGCACCGGGTCCTGGTCTGCAAGCCTTCGAATCTGGTCCAAGACGTCGTCGTGTGTGACCGCAGCATCCACCACAATTTCTAGCAGCTGATCCTTGGAGAAGAGTTGAATCAACTTCTTGGCGTCTTCCTTGGTGATGGATTCTTCTGCTTCGGCATCGCTGTCTTCCATTTTTCGCTTCTTGAAATCCATGACGAAATGCGCTCAAGAGCGTGAGGAGCGAGTGAGCGCCACAGTGACGCCCTGGTCGTGGCAAGTCATAATAGGATGTGTTGGCAGAGGAGGAGGAAACTTGTGTGAGCTATGCCACAGACTTCCGAGTTGAGTCGTGAAGCGACGGGCCCTTGAGAGGCGGGCCGGGCACCCCTACGAATCAAAAGGAAAAGGAGACTCCTTGTCGTCGTCGGAACATGCCACACACTAGAGCAGAGAAGAGCACCGGCACCAGCACCAGCCCCGCCTTTAATCTAACGCTTCTGTGATTGTATCAAGCTTTTGACCGGTAAAAACTACTTGCTCACGGTATACGGACCATACCAACCGAGAGAGAGGAGGGACGGAGAGAGACGGAGAGACATAGAGGGAAAGAGAGAGAGAGAGAGAAAGCGGAAGGCACCTAAAAGATCAAAATAGGTCTAGGGGTCCTTCACCCATCTCCTCTCACCTTAATAAAACTTATTTTAAAAACTTACAAATAGGTTTAGGTGTTTTATAACATCTCGACCACCGCATTAACCCCAGACCCACGAATCCATAGGTCTAGGGGTCCTTCACCCATCTCCTCTTACCTTAATAAAACCTATTTTAAAAACTTACAAATAGGTTTAGGTGTTTTATAACGTCTCGACCACCGCATTAACCCTAGACCCACGAATCCATTCAAAATGAGTGCTTGACACCAATTTTTTTAGTGAACATATGGTGGATTTCATGCATACCGGACCCCGAGGGGTGGTTCAACAGAATAATGCCGAAATAATTATTTTTTGAAAAAAATAAGGTTCAACATAAATATTTATATTTTTCAAAATTTCAACATTTACAAAAAATAATTTTATCAGATTTCAACATTTATTAAAATAAATAGGTATATATATAAAACTAATGGATATGTATAGACCTTCCCTAAATAGCCCTAATTTTCCACACAAACCCTAATTTCCTTATTTTCGGCATCATAAACTCATAAATTTTTACCTATTCAACATTTTAAGTATAATAATTTCTGGATTTTCAACTTTTACTAATTTTAATTAATTAACGCCGAATCACCCCTTGGGGTATGGGTAGTAGCCCCGTAGGGCTTTTTACAACAGTGCGCCCGTATGACTTTTTACAACAGGCATTCCCCATTCCCGCAGGACACTTTTATAAGAGGAGGCCCGTAGGGCATTTTTATAACAAGGGATGGGATAGGGTGATCTAACTCAAGGGTGCTTGATCGTGCAGTCGAATGGACCATATCCACATGTCACTCCCGAAGAGAGGACGTTGACTCTTTCTTACTAGTATCTTTTTTTCCTTATTTATTTTCTGCCCACCATTCCTTTGAGTAAATTATACCAATACTATTTTACATTTGTCTATTGATTTTGCCAAAAGAAAGACCTCCTATCGTCCGAGATATGAAAAATGCTCATGAACCACCATGGCATGTGAGAGGTTGGCGTGCCCTTGGCTTCTCTCCACCATTGCTCTGTGCATTTTTCACATGCGGTCACAGCTTACAAGACATGTATATTGTTTTTGAGGGGTCCGTTGTGTTATTTCTTGTTAGTGGTTCTAAGGTTTTTTAAGTGTTTGAGAAACTGGTGGACTCTGTAGAGTGGTATGTTAAAGTTGTCGCACGAGGTAAGCACTTGAATTCACATAAGCACTTCCTCGACAAACAACCAAGCAAAACAAATCTAATATGCAAATATATAGCTGCAAACCAATAACAACATGAGGAAGTAGCTCGCACATCGTGGCACAAACACACTCTCCCCACGAGAACAACACGCAAATTCCTCACACATCGCTCTCGGAGTCATAGCTTTGGCCTCTTCACAACACCCTTGCATTGCATATCTAGAGGACAAGCTATGATCTGAGCTTATTCAATGGAAGGGTCTATATATACTAGCCCTTGGCACTGGCATATTCCTAAGATATCCTATTGGCATGCCGGAAATATCCTAAGAATACACTATAATATGCAAGGAATATGCTAAAGCATATTACTTGAGCTTATCCACTTAGCTATTGTATCCTAAGAATACACTATAATATGCAAGGAATATGCCAAAGCATATTACTTGAGCTTATCCACTTAGCTATTGCTAACCATGTTCAATTAACACTAATCAATGCTTAATTAACATAAGCACCATATATTAATTAAAACTCATCAATGCTTAAGGATAGGTAATTTAGATTAATTAATGCTAATCAAAAACTAAACTCAAGTGCATAGATTAATATCACACAGCATGACAATTGTCGAACAAGGTAAGCACTTGAATTCATATAAGCACTTCCTCGACAAACAACCAAGCAAAACAAATCTAATACGCAGATATATAGGTGCAAACCAATCTCCCCTGATAATGTTAGACTCCAAGTCAAAATATTATCATTAGTAGGACTACATACGTACGCACCTCATGTAGTGCATTGTGCACAAAACCAATCTTCTTCGGGAATGTCGTCAAGAGGTGGTTGAACACAAAACATGTGGTATCCCCTATTGCACCGATCACAAAGAAGCATCACATCATCATCAACAGTACGTCCACAAACCTGACACTCCAAGTCTTTGGGTGGATGCCACATTGTAGGCCGTAGTTGAGGGTCCAAATTGGGTAAGTGGCATGGTGCGCAGTTCTTGAGGTGAACCTTCGATCTTTGCCTATTCGCACGACCCACAAGATGACTCTGCTAGTGGATACCTCCAAGGTGTTGCCTGGCTTCCGATGCAAGTAGATATAATCTCCAACTTCAAACTTGCTCACCTTGAGGTTCCATGTCCCTCCTCTTGATCCCTGTGTTGCGCTATGGCAAGGTTCTCCATTGCCATGGGCATGATCCATCTGAAAAGCTCTGCCCGCCTTTCCAGGTCTCATAGGCAGTCATCTGGATTGCGCCAATCCACTGGTGCTTGTAGCATTGCTTGCCTCACGTTTGGCAAAAATGGTTGTCGCCCATACAACAAGAAGTATGGCGAAAAATTGCTTAAGGCTGCTTGATTGCTCACCCTGTATCCTAGCACTAGGTACGACATCCCATCATCCCATGTCTTCGGGTCATTCGTGAGACAATACTTCCGCAAGGCCCGCTTGAACGTCTGCACCAAGCGTTCAGCAAGTCCATCAGCTTGAGAATAACAGCATAATACTTGAAGCGGCTCAATGTACAAAGCCACTTCCCACCGAAAAGAAGCCACTTCCCACCGAAAAGAAGCCACTTCCCACCGAAAAGAAGCCGCTTCCGGGAAATCTCAATAGTAACCAAAACCGCCGTATAAGTGTGTGTCCGCAACGTGTAAGGGGCGAGATGTGCCTTGACTGTATGATCGATTACGTGTTTTTAAACTCAGGGTAATGGTGGTTAAGGTCCGCCCGGCATGCGAGCCTTCAATGTTGCACTGATGCCATAACTATGACGTGATATGGAGAACCCCATGACAAATATGTTCCTCCCCTAAGATCCTTTGTGGTCGGTCATTGGGAGAGGTGGGTAGGGGAGGGAGGGGGAGTTGGCGGTGTGAATGCCATAGGCACATCTCGCAGGGTGATGATGGCAACTTTGATTGTTGTGCATCTTACTGTGTTTTTAACCTTGGAAATTGGCATCTTAAAAGAGACTCGCATACTATGGTGTGTATATGTTATGTGCAGAGAAATATCAAACAGCATTGGACGCCCACCGCGAGCGACTTTTAGCAGAGCGTACGAAGATGACAAAACATCGGAGCAAGAGTTACGTGGAACCACATAAGTATATTTTACTATCTATCGATGGCATGGACCAGAAGAAGACAGAGATACCGCACATGTTGAGGTGGCCAAAAAATCTAGATGAAGAATGTCGCATTTCCGTTCACGTGGTCGGTTGCATGATCCACAACTACACCCACAAAGCCAGAGCGTTTTTGCACTACGCCAACCTTCGGAATGATGCCAATTTGACTATCAGCGTCATTCAAGATGTCATCCACAACTATGGTGGTGTCACCATAGGGCGCGGCATGCGGCGCCTCAGGGTGCCTTCCCAAGGAGGCACCCTAGCACGTTAGGTGGTGTGTGCAATCGGAGGCACCACCGGCCGCTAGTGGTAGTGGGCGCCACCGAGGGCGAAGAAACAACATGCTGGAGCCATGGAGCTCTCTATGCACAGGGTGGAGACGTCAGAGGAGGAAGGGCACGGGCATGCCGGCGCCCTCCTTCCCTCCGATGGTGTGGGTGCGGGGCGCCGGCATGCCGCCCTCCTTCCCTCCGATGGTGTGTGGGTGCGGGCGCGGCATGCGGCGCCCCTTTCGGTGGAAGGTGGGGATGCAGGGCGCCGGCATGCCGGCGCCCCATCTGTGAGCCGTGCAGAGATGGAGAACCCAGGGGCTCGGGGGAAGAGGAAGACTTCCTCATTTGACCCACCTGGAGGCAACAGTCGGACTCACAGTGTGGATGCCGCAGCAAATACGAGGCGGAAGAAAGGAAAACGCGTCGCACGGCCTTCCAATAGCAATGACATTCCAACTGTACATGTGGCCACAGATGGGGAGCGACTACAGGCGTCTATGTTGGATGAAGATTATTTGAGAAAACTGCGGGAATCGGCGTATGCAAAGAAGGTGGTTCCAAAAATCGTTTGTGAAGCTCGAGAACTTGAGGCTGCATCATTTCGACTCCGTGCACGGATCCGGAATGTGGATGAGGCTGGGCTAACTATTTGGCGTGTGATAGCAAAAAGGACGATAGAGGAAGGAGTCCTCCCGCCTGTATGATTGACCCATCGAATGCGGGGATATCAAAGCTGGGATCAAGTTTCGGGCTAAGAAGTACGTGATGGGAGTCTTAGGTGGCAATCATACATATGCCGCCATGAAGCACCTTGCTGACATATCGCCAAGGAAGGCAAGGTTCCAATGGATGGAGGCCCATGTTTATTGTGCGCTTACTATAGAGGAGATGAGGATATTGGCAACAGACCACAACACGATGTCTGACAAGAGGAAAAAGATGAATTTCATCGAACAAGTTAGGTACCTGCGAGATGAGCTCCAAATTGCAAAGCAAGATGGTGTGACCATGAGCATGAACTGGAAGTTTAACCTTTATAAGGTGCTTGGGCTAATAGAGGACGATGAAGGCCACGATGATGAGCAATATAAACAGAACAAGGTGGACAACAGGACACATATTCTATGCATTGCGAAATTGGAGGGAATGGTTTAGGAGAATGTTGATAGTATTTTCACAAAGTGGGAGGCCATGGAGCTACCGGAGCAGTAAAGCATGTGGCGGGACCAGCAAGAAGAGCAAAGGAAAGCATAAAGTTGGTGATGAAACAAAGTCTGTTGAAGGTGTATTCGGCGAAGAAATGCAGGGCAAGCCATGGCGCGATTTCAAGGTATTCCTCCGGGGAGGCGAGAAGATGCTAATTAGTGTGTGAGAAGGTGTTGTCTTCTAGACACGAATGGAATGTCAAGGAGGTGACAACTGCGGAAGAAATTTCATGTCATACAAGTGGCTATGGCAAAGCATCGGGTGTAGTTCATTCGACATGGTGAGAGACGAATACCCACTACACTCATCGGATGCGATGTCGCGAGGTTCCAAACCGCTTTTGAGGGAAAGGTATGTCCTTCTATGTCCTGTTGATTAGATTGGTTGAAGGCGGCGCTTGGCACCTGTCGTTTTTCTTTTTCAAGCGGGAAGGAAGAGAGGCGGGCGCCTCTCTCTTCTCCATGTGATTGTGAAGCTTTAGCGGCTGTTGTCTTCGTCGTGTAAAGATGTTGAAGACCAAGAAATTGCCGAGGATTTTCAAGCTTTCATACTAGAGGTGCACACATGGAAAGGCTTGGAGGACGAACAAAGGGCACTTGCAGACATGGACATGGAGGAAGGGCTCCAATCTTTCACGGTGCCAAAAACGGAGAATATTGTGAACTACTAGGTGGTATCAAGAGATGCCTTGGACATGCGGGGGTTTTTACGGGTTCGAAGGTACACGCTATTGTTGATGGATGTGCCCAGGGTATTCAATAAGGGACAACATGATGTGAAGATGGATCAGGCACAGGTGAACACCATTTTCCATTCTTTCCATGACATGACAAGTTGCTCGGAGATTAGATTGATAGTCATGCATGGAGTAGAAGAGCTGCACATGGTGAGAGAGGCAATGCGGAAGTGGTGCACAGGTGGAGGGATGGTCTCCTTCGTTTGGGATAAAGCGAATATGCACTGTGACCAAGGAGGCTATGACACATGGAGTACATCACGGTGGGGTGGGGTTTCACCTCCGGCAACAAGATCGGGAAGATGTCTATGCTCCCGAATAACTTGCGGGCTCTTTCAACAATGGGCGTCGTCCTTGCGCGACAACTTGTGAAGAAGTCATTGTATATGTCATTTGACAAGTGGTGGTATGTGCATACCGAGGCCTCTAGGCACGATGATGAAGCTCATCAAGAACTTTTGAAAGAGGCGGGTTACGGATGTATGTCTTTGGGAGTGGTACTACGACATTGGCAGGGCTGCTATGTGGACGCAATTGTATTGCTGTCGATATTGATAAGCGGTGTGCGGAGTTTATTCCATAGAGGATCCATGGATATGAAGTGCTGCTAGACGCCGAGGAGGAATTGACTCATGAGCCGCACCGTTGGGGACCCTCCCGTCTCCTGTGGATTGGATCTCTCACCCTCTTTTTGCTCCTGTCCACTCCCCAAATTTTGTCTTCTTCCCAATGTGTGGGGCAAGTACAATTATGCCCCTTCCTCCAATTCCGCGGGGCAACGCCCTGACTCCTCCCCTCATCCAGCAATCGCGCCCCCCTCCGCGCACTCAGGCGCCCTTCTTTCCAGCCTCCGCCGCCTGGCCGCGCTCCTGCTACCAGCACACTACCGCGGTAGTCTGGCAGACTACCGGGGTAGGCTGACTACCCTGGCGAAACCCGGGACTTAGAGCTTCCCCTTCTGGCCCACTTATCCCACTGCCGTGACGTTGGGTTTCGTCCCATGAGACTTGTGTGAAAGCTCGAGGCCTTGCGATAACCGAACACTACCTGCAGAGACACACCTTCTCAGCCTTTTAAACAAGCAAGGCGCCCTCTACTCTCCCTCTTACAGCAGCTGCACCACTTGCACTGCTCCGAAAATCACCAATCCTCGACCTACAACGACACAACACAATTGCAGGTCCTGCCTTAGTAGCGAGGAGCCTATCACGGGCGCCCAGGGACCCCCTGATCCACACCGCAATTTCGTCCCTACTTCTAAGACCAATCTTCTCCACTCAGGGAGCGCCCTTTTACTTGCAGATTTGGGATTCGTCCCTTAGGCTCTGCCTGTGGCCTTCCACTAACACCTACACTTCTAATCCTCTACTCATCTTCTCATCCTCTTCCTCCTATTCTAACCTCGCTCATCTTTCCTCGCCTTACGGCACAACTGCCTGGGGTCGGCCTCCACCAGCAAGTTCTTCCTTGGGCCGGTTGCTATGAGTTTGACACCAGTGAGAACCTCCAGGGAGTCTTTCCCTGTGGATCTACCCTCAAGCCGAGAGTTCCCCGGGCATTGCCACACACCCAAAGCAAAGCAATTTCAAAAGAACCATTCACAAGGGAGCAACTCGTTTAGGCACTTGCAGCGAGCAAGTCCTCCACCAAGCACTCCGACCACCGCGACTTCCTCTCTACCACGCGTTGGCTCACGCACGAAATTCCTTTACAAGGCAAAGGACTCGGGAGTATGGGCGCAAGACATGATACTTTACTTTGTGAAATCCTCCTCCTCTTATAGGAGGCCTTCCACATACAACCTCCCTTGGGTGACCTACCGCAGTCACCTTTTCCAATATTCTATTATTTCCTACACTTGACATTTAAGGCCTGGCATCTAAGTCTACTGTCTGATCCTAGGTAAATTCTATTCTAGCAACTTCACCTGTGGTCATCCTTAAAGAATGTCAGTCTACTCCAACTATCCCCCCTATTCTTCCTCTTATCATTTATGGTCTTTGACCACACCTAGTCCTCACCCTGTTGGGATAGTGACGTGTCCTTGGTGGATTGGGACCCTCGCCCTCCTTTTGCTCTCGCCCCTTCCCTCTTTGCCTTCCTAATGTGTGGGGCAAGTACAATCTGCCCCTTCCTCAACTCAGCGGTGGCGCCTTGATTCCCCATCCTCCGGCAATCGCGCCCCCTCAGCGCACTCGGGCGCCCTTCCTTGACCTCCGCCGCTGGTCGCTCGCCCATCGGCACCCTACGGTGGTGACTACCATGGTAGTTGGTCCTTTTCTCCTTCTTCTTCCTTCCATCGGTGAGGCTTCGGTCAAGATCTCCATTGCTCTTTGCCTTCTGTTTGATTTGTCCATACCTACCATAGAGCATCTTCAAAGAGTCTTCATCCCCATTGCCACCATCTCCTTCTAATCCTCCGGGCCTTTTGCTGGACTCCTCCGGGCCGGTTCCTCCCTTATTCGTGGGGTGAGGAATTCTCACCCCTCCTCTTCCCGACGGTTGACCCGTCCTTGCTCTCCTCGGTGGGGTTGTCTCCACCGCCGCCTCCTCCTCTGTTTGGGACAACTTCCCTCCGGGACCTTCTCATCCTCTTCCTCACCACCGGCATCCTGCACCACCTTCTCCTCCTCCTCCTCCTCCTCCTCACCGCGTAGTCCGACACAGTGTGTACTACCACGGTAGTCTGCAGACTACTCGGTAGGTGGTCACCTACCGTGGTAGGGTGACCCCTGTGAGGCGGCTGTCCCCCTCCTTGCTCTCCGCCATCTTCTCCTTCTTCCTTGGGCGCTCTCTCCATCCTCCTCGACTCCCTGACTGAGTCCATGTCACTTGTGGCCTCATCAAAATCTGAGGCCTCCGGATGCACTTGTTGCAGCTCCTTCCGGTCATCATCATGAGGAGCTATTGTCCTCCTCTTGGCCAAACGTAAGACTTTGTTGTTGGCCTTCAAAATTCTGTTGTGGAGGTGAGCCCCCCAAGCTGTGGTAATGCATTTGGAGATCATCAATCTTCGTGGGCCACTCTCCATCCTCACACCTACCTTGTAGGCGTCTTTCGTGGTGGTCAATTCCCCCACCTTCACATGGAGGGTTACATTCTCCTCCCTCACTTCTCTTAGCTGGTTGGCCAACTTTGCCTGTAGGGCATAATCTGCCCAAAATCTCCTCTTCCTCACCACCAGCATCCTATGCACCACCTTCTCGTGGTGCTCCTCCTCTTGGGACCTCCTCCGCTCAGTCTCTAATTGTTGCAAGCCCTTCCCTTCGCCACAAGCACCCTTCTCGCGCTCCAACTCCTTGCTCTCCGCCATCTTCTCCTTCCCTCCGCCTCCTCCTGTTAACCGGGTCCTTCGCAATTCTTCTTCCATGTCCGGATTTTGATGGCTTGGGTAGCCATCACTGCTCTGTCGTCCATTTGCCGGACCGCCACCTTCTCCCTTCGAGCCTCGTTTTGCCCTTCGCTCTTGCTCTAATTGGGCAAAATGCTCTTCCGCCTATGCTCCATGAGTCCCTTGGGTGGTTGCCCGAATGCCTTCTCCGCTTTGGGACAACTTCCCTCCGGGACCTTCTCCGCTCATCCACAGATCGTGGAGTTTCTCTGACCTTCTCCAACTTGGCTGCCTTCTCATCGGACTCCATGGCCTCCAATTGCCATTTGGTCCTGCTCTCGGTCATCTCTTGGGCCTTGACTTCCTCACATGCCCACAAGGAGGCTGCTAGTTCCTAGCCCCTTCAAAATCCACGGTGAGTGCTTCACAAGCACTCGGCCAAATCTCTAGGGGCCCAAATTCACTGCCTCTTGCTGGAAATTTCCAGCTCCTCTCCTGGCCATCGCGGCGGCGGCGTGGGTCCTCTCACCGTCGCCCCATCCGCTCTCCCACCCAGCGCGGGTGATGGCGGCTGGCGCGCCATGCCTCCGCTTCTCCTTCCCTTCCCTACCGCCAGTGGCTGCTTGCCCGAGGTGCCCGCCTACCGTAGGTCAGCCCTACTGCTGGTACCGCCACCTTCTCCTGTGGTGATCGCCACCACGGTAGTCCGCCCACCTGGTGGCTGCCTCCTCACCGGGGCCAGTGCCTCTTCCTAGGCACCCAGAAAATGGTGGGGACTCCCCCCACCCTTGGGGTTGTCACCCCTCCTGTGGTAGTCCTCCTCTCATAGACTACCATCCGGCCTTCCTCGGCGGATCTCGCTCCTCTCCTTCCCCTCGCTCTTGTGGGGGAAAGGCCTCCCATTCCGGCAACCTCGTTGCCTCGACTTCCTCCGCCCTTGGCCCTGGCGCGCTTGTGGAGGTCTGACCTCCCATTGTCTTCCTCAATGCGAAAGGCAAAGGCCTCTCCAAACTTGGCTGGAGGTGAATTATTTCCGAAGGATGCCAAGCATCTTCCAGCTCCTTGCTGGTGAGGAGCCCCTCGGTCTCCCACAAATGCACCAAATAGGTGCTGAGGTAGCATGGCCTTGGCCCTTCTTCATCCACCGAATTTGGCCTAAGGAGCTTCTCCCTGTGGTGGATATAAGCCTCATACATTATGGTGCCCCAATCGGCTTGGCTCCTCTCGAAATCTTCCACAAAAATTGCAGGAAGTTGGTGCCGAAATAAGAATTCCGCTGATAATTCACCAACCCCAATACAATCTTAGCAAAGAGCCTCCACTTCAGCTCCTTGATGCTGTCCGTCTTCCAACCATTCTTGGCGTGGGCCTTCACTCCTCCGTCCATCATGTCGAGGACTTCCTGCGGAATCTCCGAGAGGGCAATCCTCTTCCCTCCATTTGTCCTCTTGAGGAGAGCGCGGTCCAGAAATTCAGACACTACCTTCTGCCCAACGAGTTTGTGTTCTATGTTGATCACTTGGCTCAAGCATGCAGTGAATAAAGCGGACTGTCAAGGCGGTGCGAGTTGGATTCTATTTGCTCTAGGAGTTCACCTTCGATTGGAACCCGGCAAGGGAGGCAGCTAGACGCTTAACGGATGAAGAAAGGCAGTGGAGGCGGCATTTTTGGGTTTTATCCGGCCTCGGAGGGGACGAGAGGCGCAGCCTGTAATGCAACCGGTACAAAACCGGTGAGCTATGTACGACCGTGCTCATAGCGGGGAGTATGTGAAGGAGGGAGATCTGGCCCTTCTTTACGACAGTCGCCATATGCACTTTCCAGGCAAGCTTCACTTACGATGGATGGGGCCTTACTAGGTAGTGCAGGTCCACGCGAATGGGTCCGTCCAGCTCCGGCAATTAGATGGAGAACTGTTGCCCACCCGAGTAAACGGGTGGCGGGTGAAGAAGTATCATGCTTAGTGTTGGCGGAAACGCCAACAGATGAGAAGGGGAGTATGTGGACGCAGGACTTCCCTTGGGGTTGGGAAATAAGCGGGGTTTGTTTTTTTTTGTAGGTATGGAGTGTAAAATAAGGCGGAAAAGGAGGAATAAGCACGGGCCTCCGGACTCGGAGTAAATGTGGACCGGTGCCCTTTGCGAGGACCAGAGCTGCCGGAGTATCGGGATAAGTCAGGACCCTCACGAGGTCAAAAGCAGGGATAAATGCCTTGGAAAGTAACTTAGAGTTGGGGCGTGAGTTAGGCAGGCGGCGCCATGTGGGCGACCACAGATGGAAGGCAGGCATGCGGCGGCCGGACGTAGCCTTGCGAGGCGTATAGCAGCTATTCCTTTAGCGTCTTGTGACAGTAGCAGCGGTAGGGGCGGAAGCGTGGGCGAGAGTAAGCCATGCAGGAGCTTCTCCACATGATTCTAGACAGAGCCACCACCCCTCTCAGCCTTGTGGATTGCCGAGGCAAGCGGAGGTCATTCTCCCAAGCAACCCGCGTGATCTTTGCACTGCTCTCGCTTAGACACCCGGCCTCTGGCGTTGTCTTTGTGATCGCTCGAGCACCCTCAGCTGCTCGGCTTGTGACGGTGTAATAGAGGCGGACGGCTGAGCCTCACACTCCAGCAATGGGAGCGAGGCGGGAAGATGGGACCCAAGAAAGTGGCGGAGGTGTGGGAGCCATGGAGCTTGAGTGGGCGCAACATCGTGCGCCTATCAGGACTTGAACGTGGGCGGAGGAGGCGGGGGCTGGTCAGGAGTGGCACTGGACGTTTTCCAGTGTATGGACCTTGACGGTATCCTCTGTCCAAGTCTGCCGGAAGATGTTAGCGACCAACAAGGAGGTTCGCTCTAAGAGCCTTGAGAGGACCCTAGGAGTTGGGCCGTGGAGGTCTGAGGCGATGTACAATCGGCCGTGGAGGAGGAGTGAGGCGTGGTCCCGGAACCTCTGAGCCGGGGGAAGATAGGCGGCAAAGGCCTATTTGAGCAAGGGCATAGCGAACCAGCAGCTGGTTGATGTCGGACTTCTTTGGGCCAGGAGAGTGAGGCGGTGGCAGGATCATTGTCCAGGAACATGCTCACCAAGGTAGATCACCTTGGTGACAATCTCTTGAGTGTTCACATGCGGCTATGAGAAGGAAGGAGGCGGTGGGAAAAGATCATCTTCGCGGGATCAATCGGGGAGGCTCCTGGCTGAGGTGTGAGAAGCCCCCTCCGTCGGCGTTATCGCGTTCTTAATTCATGTGTGAGGACATGAACCTCACGAAGGAAGGAGAAGAGGCGCACTCGGGAAGGGTGGCCGCCTCTGGGGCGGAAGGAAGAACCAGGAGGTGGAAGCCGGTCGGCGAAACAGGAGGAGAAGGCGGCGGGAGGAATCGAGACTCCATCGTTTGGGCGGACTCCCTCGCCACCAGGGAAGTGTGGGAGGACATCGCTTCCCTCCTCACAGGGCCCCGGGCGGCCCGGCCAGGAGGCGGCCCAGGCGGGCCGGCTGGCAGACGGCCGCCCGGCCCCACAGTGAGCCAGACTCGTCGGGGACGGCGGAAGGCAGTGCCACCATCGCTCCCACCGGACCCAGCGCCGTGCCCTTACCCCTGCTGTGGTGGCGGAGAAGAGGCGAAGGGCCTTGAGGAGGCGGGAGGCCTGGCCCCCAGCAGTCCATCTCCGGCGGGGAGGCAAGAGGTGACTCCAGACCCCTCACCTCAAGGCCGGGGGAAGATAGGCGGCAAAGGCCGTGGGCTGGAGGAGGCGGGGCGGCTGCGAGCCTCACACTCCAATGAGGAGACGAGAAGGGCGGGAAGATGGGACCCAAGAAAGTGGCGGAGGTGTGGGAGCCATGGAGCTTAGTGGGCGCAACATCGTCACAGCGCTATCCGGACTTGAGTAGTGGGCTGGAGGAGGCGGGGAGGCTGGTCAGGAGTGGCACTGGGCGTTTTCCAGTGTATGGACCTTGACAGTCATCTAGTCCGAGAATCGCCGGAAGATGTTAGCGCAGCCAACAAGGAGGTTCGCTCTAAGAGCCTTGAGGAGGACCCTAGGAGTTGGGGCGTGGAGGTCTGAGGCGATGTCTCGGCCGTGGAGGTCTGAGGCGTGGTCCCGGAACCTCTGAGGCGGGGGAAGATAGGCGGCAAAGGCCGCCCTGGCTCGAGGGCATAGCGAACAACCAGCAGGTGGTTGATGTCGGACGGACTTCTTTGGGCCAGGAGAGTGAGGCGGTGGCAGGATCATTGTCCAGGAACATGCTCACCAAGGTAGATCACCTTGGTGACAATCTGAGTGTTCACATGCGGCTAGAGAGGAAGGAGGCGGTGGAAGGATCATCTTCGCCGGGATCAATCGGGGAGGCTCTGGTGAGGTGTGAGAAGCCCCCTCCGTCGGCGTTATCGCCGTTCTTAATTCATGTGGGGGCATGAACCTCACGAAGGAAGGAGAGAGAGCGCACTCGGGAAGTGGCCGCCTCTGGGGCGGAAGGAAGAACCCGGAGGTGGAAGCCCGGCCGTCGGAGCAAGGCGGGAGGAAGGCGGGAGGAATCCCGGACTCCATACGTTTGGGCGGACTCCCTCGCCACCAAGGGAAGTGTGGGAGGACATCCCTCTCCTGGTGCCCCAGCCGGCGGCCCGGCCGAGGCGGCCCAGGCGGGCCGGCGGCCCGGCCGAGGCGGCCCAGGCGGGAGGCCAGCGGACTCGTCGAGGGGCCGGCGGAAGGCAGTGCCACCGCCATGACACCAGGGCCCGTGCCTTGACTGCCAGCGGTAGGCGGAGGAAGAGGCGAAGGGCCGCCCAAGGCGGGAGGCCAGCGTGCCACCGGAGCAGTCTGTCTCCGGCGGGGAGGCAAGAGGTCGCTCAACCCCTCACCCCTCAAGGCCCAGGAGAAGAGGCGAGGAAGGAGGCGGTGGCGAGGCCAAGAAGGTGAGGCTCGGACCTCATTGCAGGGACCTAAGGGTCTGATTAGGTCGGAGGCCAGCGGACTTACTCGGGCTGCAGTATGGAGGTCCTTGGCGGACCGAGATGCCGCCCAGCGGACTTCTTGGGGGCCTCACCCGGTGTGGCCGTGGAAGAGACACGGCGGGTCACAGCTCTGAAGTCATGGGCGGTATGCTCTAGGGTCTCTGGGACGGTGAGAGACCCAGTGGAGAGCCACAAGGAGGTGCATGGTGCTCCTCCAAGCCGAGATGGGGCCAGGGGAGGCGGGAAGAAGGCGGAAGCCTCCGGCATCGAGGAGGAAGCGGGAGGTCGAGAGGAAGTCTGGTCATTCGGCAGGTGGACTAAGTTTCTTGATTTGGGTGGCCGGTGGCGAGCCTGAGAGGCCCAAGCAGTGAGGATCTCTGAGATGAAGGAGGAGGCGCGGGGAGGCGAGGAGCTCGCACCGACTGGCGAGCCGGCTAGTAACATCGGACCAGTGAGGAGCTCGGTGAGGCGGTAGCGAAGGTGGTGTTGGGATCACTATCGGCTGATCAGACGGTGGAGGAGATGGGTGAGTGGCCTGGTGGCGAGGCGGAGGAAGCAACGGTCAGTGGTCGTGAGGAGGCTGGGTCGGCACCGGGAAATAGGGACCTCCCAGGTGCAGTTGCAGGAAGTAGAAGCGGCCAGCGAGGCTGGAGAGGGCAGATACCTTGGGCAACTCAAGGCGCCGGAGCGGCGGGGGTTCTCAGAGATCCAAGACCCGGCGGGGAGATAGAGCGCCTCGGCAGCGAAGGCGGAGAGGCCGGCGGGTCAGGAGTTCGGCCCGGCTGCGGCGGAGGTGGAAGCGAGAGTCGGACGGGGATCACTGGCCCGCTTTGAAGAAGGAAGTGGCGGACCTCGGGAAAGGATGAGCGGAGGAACTAGAAGCGTGTTGCTCGTCCCGTTCTGAGGAAGTAGAGGGGCTCGGCTCCATGGCACAAAGCGGGCGGAGGCTGGGGACAGGAGGAGGAGAGCGTCGACGGCGAGGCTGCGAGGAGTGTGGTGTAGCATCAAGGGAAGTCCGCGGCTTTGGTAGCAGCCCACGGGAGGCCATGGCGGCGGCCCGGGCAGTCACATCTCCAGGCGGGGAGAGGCAAGAGGTGCTCCGAACCCCTCACCTCAAGGGCCCCGGGAAGAGGGCAACAAGGGTGCGGCCGAGAGCCAAGAAGGTGAGGCTCGGACCTCGATTACTCGGGACCTAAGGGTCTGATTAGGTCGAGAGCCCAGCCGGACTTACTCCTGCAGTATGGAGGTCCTTGGCGGACCGAGATGCCGCCCTAGCGGACTTCTTGGGGGCCTCACGGTGGCGGCCGTGGAAGAGACACGGCGGGTCACAGCTACCGTCATGGACGGTATGCTCTAGGGTCTCTGCGGACGGTGGCCAGTGGAGAGCCACAAGGAGGTGCATGGTGCTCCTCCGAAGCGAGATGGGCCGAGGCGAGAAGAAGGCGGAAGCCTCGGCCGCATCGAGGAGGAAGCGCCGGGAGGTCGAGAGGAAGTCTGGTCCATTCGGCAGGTGGACTAAGTTTCTTGATTTGGGTGGCGGTGGCGAGCCTGAGAGGCCCAAGCAGGTGAGGATCTCTGCAGATGAAGGAGGAGGCGCGGCGGGGAGGCGGAGGGCTCATGACACAGGCGGTGGGCGGCAACATCGAACCAGCTGGTGGCTGGTGAGGCCCGCGAAGGTCGGCCGGGATCACTATCGGCGTGATCGGAACGGTGGAGGAGATGGGTGGTATGGCCAACTGGCCGGCGGCGAGAGGAACAACGGTCAGTCGTGAGGAGGCTGGAGGTCGGCACCGGGAAATAGGGACCTCGTGCAGTGCGGAGAGTAGAAGCGTGAGGCTGGAGCAGCAAGGATACCTTGGCAACTCAAGGCGCGCCGAGGCGGGGGTTCTCAGAAGAATCCAAGACTTGACGGGAGATAGAGCGCCTCCGGCAGCGAAGGCGGAGGAGAGAATGGCGTGGTCAGGAGTTCGGCGTCGCGGCTGCGGCGGAGGTGGAGGAAGGAGTCGGCCGGGATCACCCGGCCCGCTGGAAGAAGTGGCGGACCTCGGGAAAGGATGAGCGGAGGAAGCTTAGAAGCGGCTGCTCGTCCAGTTCTGAAGTAGAGGGAGCTCGGCTCCATGGCAAAGCGGGCGGAGCAGCGGGGAGGAGGAGAGCGTCGGCGGCGGCTGCGAGGAGGTGACGGAGGCCGCCTTGGCATCAAGGGAATCCGCCCGGCTACAGATTGGTAAGCAGCCCGGAGGCGGGCGGCGGTAGGACAACATGCTCATTTCTTGGAGCACCTACGGAGGAGAATGGCACGGTCAGGAGTTCGGCCGGCTGCGGCGGAGGTGGAGGAAGCCGAGGTCGGACGGGGATCAAGCCCGCTGGAAGAAGTGGCGGACCTCGGGAAAGGATGAGCGGAGGGAAAGCCTTGGAGGAGAAGCGGTTGCTCGTCCGATTCTGAAGTAGAGGGGCTCGGCTCCATGGACAAGCGGGGGCAGCGCAGGAGGAGGAGAGCGTCAGCGGCGGCTGCGAGGAGTGTGGAGGCCGCCTTGGCGGCATCAAGAGTCCGCCCGGCTACAGTTGGTAAGCGCGGAGGCGGGCGGAGGCGGACAACATGCTCATTTCTTGAGCACCTCTGGAGGAGGGAGTCTGGGTGCTCGGGCTCATATGGAGGAGGCGATTCAACAAGTCGGATTCGACTTTGCACACTACCACCTTGAGGCTCCTCAGGCTCTGCAGGTATTGCGCCACCAAGGCGGTGGCGGACTTCGAGAAGGGTCGGAAGGAGGCGAGGAGGACCAGCAGGCAGCGCCCAGGGACCTAAGGCTGTTGTTTGATGGCACAATGACGAGGAAGCGGAGGCAGACGGAAAGGTCTTGGGCCGAGGTAAGCACTCTACACCTCATACGGAAGGGAGGAGGAGGGCCTGGGAGGAGGCGTGGAAGAGCAACCGGGCACCGAGACAAGGGAGCTCGGTGGATGAGCCGTGATGTGATGAGGAGGCGAGCAGGGCCGGGGTGGGACTTTGTCTGGACTCACGAGGGAGAATCTCGAAGTCCAGAGGAAGTCTGGACTTAGAGGTCAGACTCAGTGACAAGTCCGGACCCAGGGTCGAACTCGAGAAAAGAAGGCGGACCTGAGCCGGACCCCCAGGAGGAAGGCGGACCTAGAGTCCGGACTCCGGTCGAGGCAGGGGTCTGAGGCGGCCTTCGGGAGTGGGGAGAACCACCGAACCCCTGGCAGATCCGGCCTTGGAGGCTTGGAGCGCGAGCCCATGAGATTAAGAGAGGAGGAGGAGGACTTAGTGGTGACCACCGTTGTCGAGCCGCCACCGTGCCTGTGACACAGACCCTCGGGGAGAGGTGGGGTCCCGCCTCAGCGGATCATCCGATGGAGTCTTGCCGCGATCGTCGAGGCTCGGCTTTGGGCCTTGGGTGCCAAGGCGGAATCGAGGCATCGGCCCAAGCCGGAATGGGAGGAATAGGGAAGAGTAGGCGGTCGATTAGGCGCCAGGCGGCCCTATTTCGAATAGAGAGGTGTAATAAAGCGCCGACCTTTGGCGTAGTATAAGAGAAGAGGTCAGGTAAATCATCTTTTTCTTGAGTGTTGTGTCGCGTCTTCTTGGGCCCTTGTGTGCCTTCTTATGTGAGTCACGAGTCAGCGAGCAGGCGGCATGACCGGGCCAGTCAAGGTCTTGGTAGCGGACCCTAGCGTGTGTGGTGTGTGCAGGGGAATGGCGCCTAGGGACCCTTGCTCGTCAGGCGGCCCGGCGTTGGGGGCCGGGCAACGTGGCCGGAGGAACTCAGGAAGGTCACGAGAGCCGGTCGGAGAGGCTGGCGGAGGCGGCGGAGGAGGTCGGACTCTCCACTCGCGTTCTTCAGGAACGATGAGTGTGTGGGTGGTGAGGAGAGCGGACTAGAGTGGAGAGTGGCGGCTTGACAGATGCCAGCAGGTCCTTGAGCGTTTAGCCCTAGGCACTGTTCGGTGAAACGTTGCGGGTAGTGTTGGGCATAAAAGCGAGGAATGTGCGTTGAGGCGAGCGGTTGCTAAGTGAGGTGAGAAATGAGTGAAGCACGGCCAAAGCCTATCATTCTCTTGGGGAGGACCCCTTACTTCAACGACACAGGTTATGCCGGTAGCCATCAGAATCCGATACATCTGCCCCCACTCAAGTGGGGTTCCTTGAGCATCGCTTCACACTCAAAGTAAATAATTCACACGGCAACCATTCTGAGGCGGCTAGTAGGGGCGAGCAAGGCAAGCCCTCACCCGGCCTCAACGTTCTCCCTCTCTACGACCTTTGCGTTGGCTTGCGGTAGGCACGAAATTCACACACAAGTGAAGGACTCGGAGGATGGGGCGCAAGACCACGATAATTTTACTTCGACAAGCTCCCTCCCTTTATAGGAGGTCCTCACCTCTGACCTCACAGGCGCCCTCCGGCCTTGCCTCCTTATTTTAGTGTATCCTGATTGAGACTTTAAGTTCGACATCCAAGCATCTTAGGTAAAATTCTATTCTAGCAAATTTCACCTATGTGAGCCCGGGCTCATCCATTCCTATCTAGCTAGTCAACACACCCCTCTGAGCCCAGCAAGCATTAATGCCTCCTCTAAAGAAAAGTCTTCCCAAGTGGCATCTTGCCATGTCTTCAAGCTAATTTAAGGACCTCTTATGAATCCCTTCCTTATCTTGATGCACTTGTAGAGCTTCTTCCTCCAATAAAATAGCCGGCTCTCTTAGCCATTGGCTCATCCTCGACCTCCTCTTCCTCTCACTTGTGGAGCAAGTGAGCTTCCCTTGCACCCATGTTGGGAGGTTGGTCTTCTCCTTGATCCTTGCTCCATTCTGCAGATCAACCTCTTCCTCCTTTCCTACAAGGCCAAGGTACTCGCCTCCCTCCCTTGTCAAATCCATGCTAGCGACCTTGAATCTGTGCTTCCTCCTACCATGGTATGGTGGGACCTCTCTGCAGTGGGTCCCCTCTACCAGTAGGAACTCCTCTACCACGGTGAGAACTCCTCCTACTGGGAACTCTAAGTCGTTTCTTCTTCCTTCCTTCTGGGGTGATTCTCCATACTGCTGCGGCTTCCACTTGCGCTTCTCCCTAGTGCAGTTCCTTACCCACAGCTTGGGACACTCTCCAAATCTAAGGCTTAGGGGACACGAGGCCTCTGTGGTGGCTTTGGCTGGCCGGGCCGCGCACAATCCCGTGTCGTTGTGGGAAGAGTCCGTTCCCAAGGGAATGGCGAGCTCCGTTTGCAGTTTGAGCGATTCTCGTCTTACTTTAGTTCCAACGCGCATTCATGGTTCCGTCTAACTACCGCAACAATCACTTGCAGGCCGGTATGGCCCAGCGTTTAAGGACCCGTTGTCCGTATCGTTCACGTTAAATCCTCACCTCCGTCAGTTCCTCTCCTCCACTACACTTATCGGTCTTAGGGAAAGGCGGGTTACAGTCCGGACCTCCTCCGTCGTTCCGGGCCTCTCGTCCAGACTCTGCCCCCTCCGGAGTCCCTCACACACGTTCCGGTCCGTTCGGTTGGGCGCGGCTCTGGGCCAGGTCCCAGTCACCTCCCACCGCACACACCACAACACGTTGGGTCCGTCACGGGACCACGATCAATCTCTCGGGCTGTCGTGCACCTTTCGGTGACTCGGGACTCACGTTAGCAAGAAGACACACAAAGGTGCGAGCAGCAGCATCAACACCAAGAGAAGATGATTTATTGAGGACCCCTCTTATACTACGCCCGGTCGTCTTTATTACACCCCTATTACGGTGATGGCGGCTCGGTATACCTAATCGACGCCTACCATCCTATTCCCCCTATCTCCTTCGTCGGCGGTGGGGGGGAAGGTCCGGGTTCCGCCTTGGGATTGGTGGTCCAATCTCCGTGATTCGGCGCACCCAATCGGATGATCGCGGACCCCTCCTCTCTCCGGAATCACAGCCGGGTTGGGCTCACGGCGGCCGCCGTTACCACGTCATCCTCCTGGCCTCCCGTGGGTCCCCTCGGTGGGGCCGCTATCTGCTCCCCTAAGCGTAAGTCGAGGGGCTCCTCCTTCTTGCCAGTCGGACCTCGAGGTCGGTCTCGACTCAGTCTGAACTCCGGTCGGCTTATTTCTGAGTCCGGTCGGTGGGTCCGGCCTCGTCTCAGGTTCGGACCTCGGGGTCCGAACTTATTAAAGGACCCCTTGTCATGGACCTCGTCTTGCTGGGTCCTCATCCCTACCCAGGCCCTTGTCTTGGGTGGGTTGGCTCCTCCTCTGCGCCCCTTTGGGGCCCTCCCTTCTCACAGGCGGGTTGCGGTGAACTTACCACAGGGTCCGTTCGTTGGGCGCGGCTGCGGGCAGCACAGGTCCCAGTCACCCTCCCACCACACACACAACACGTTAGGTGTCACGGGACCACACATCAATCTCTCCGGGGTATTGCACCGGTGACTCGGGACTCACGTTAGCAGAAGACACACAAAGGTGCAGCAGCATCAACACCAAGAGAAAGATGATTTATTGAGGCATGACCCTCTTATACTACACAAGTCGGCGTCTTTATTACACCCCTATTACGTGATGGCATCGGTGCCCTAATCGGCCGCCTACCATCCTATTCCCCCCTATCTCCTTTCGGCGGTGGTGGGAAGGTCCGGGTTCGCCTTGGGATTGGTGGTCAATCTCCGTCTGACGTTGCGGCGCACCCAATCGGATGATCGGCGGGACCCTCCTCTCCGGAATCACAGCCGGGTTGGGCTCGGCGGCGGTCGGCGGCCGCACGTCATCCTCCACTGGCCTCCCGTGGGTCCCCTCGGTGGGGCCACTATCTGCTCCCCTAAGCGTAAGTCGAAGGGGCTCCTCCCTTGCCGAGTCGGACCTCGAGGTCGGTCTCGACTCGGTCTGAACTCCGAGTCAGGCTTTCTGAGTCCCGGCGTGGGTCCGGCCTCGTCTCAGGGTTCGGACCTCGGGGTCGAACTTGTCCCCAAGCTCGGACCCCTTATCATGGACCTCGTCTTGCTAGGTCCTCATCCCTACCCAGAGCCCTTGTCTTGGGTGGGTTGGCTCCTTGCGCCCCTTTGGGGCCACACCTCCCTTCTCACGGCGGGTTGCGGTGAACTTACCAGGGTCCGTTGCGTCTCGCTCCTCTTGAGGCTCTTCTCCCCATTGCCGTCGTCTCCAAGGGGCCCTAGAGTCCCTGTCTCCCCATGCCCTTCTTCCCCTCCCAGGCCTTCGTCCGTCTATTCTGGTGAGAGGCCTCTCGGGAGCTCGGGCGTGGTAATAGGCAAAGTCGAATCCACTTGTTGGATTGCCTCTTCCACGTGTGCGGGCACCGTACTCCCTTAGCCATAGGTGCTCAGGCGTCTTTCTTGTTGGACCACCTCCCTTGGGTTTGATAGGCTGGCCGGCTTCACGCGAGGCTGCAGGCTCGGTCACCTCATGGCGTCATTTGTTGCTCCTGCTCCAACTCCTTCCCGCTCATTGCCGACTTACCGGCCATGTTCCCCCCGCCTTCCTCAAGGACGGCGGCTTCTTATGCACTTCCGGTGCTCTCGCCTCTCATCCATTACGGTTTAACTCCATCTCCCTCTCAGACGGTCGGGCAACTCTGCGGTGCAGGCTTCGCCAGGCCCTTCTCCATCTCGGCGGCGTCACTGCTCCTGTTCCATCGCCCGTCTCTCATCATGAGCTGGGCCGCTCTATTTCCCGTTCGCGTTCGCGACCATGTCTATGACTACCATTCCTCTCAATGGTAGTTTGGCTGCGACTCAAAGTCTCCTTGCGGTCTTCCATCTCCGCATTTCTTGCTCCACCTCCAGGAGTCAGGAGATCCTCCATCTCCTTGTCGCGAACTTCACAGGCTGGTGGTCGCGCTTGCTCGCCACCTCCTGCTCCATCTTGAGGCGGTGGGCGCTCTATCTCCTCGAAGTCTTGGATTCTCGTTGAGAACCCCTTGCTTTGCTCAGCGTCTTGGGTTGTAACTCCAAGGTGTCCTTCTTGTCCTCCTCCTGCGCCTCCCTTCTACCTCCTGCATGCGCCACAGGGTCCCGATTTCCGGGTCTTGGCCTCAGTGTTTACTGCGGCTCGTGCTTGCTCTCTTCTTGCTCGCTGCCATTGGCGTGGCTGCCGCCTCCCTCCACCGGTTCGATCAGCGATAGTGATCGCGGTCGGCCGTGGCCGCCTCCTTGGCCACCTTCACAGGCCTCTCCGGCTTGGCTCTGGTCTGGTCGCGCCTCGCGGTCCAGCGCTCGCTTGCGCCCGGGCCTCTTAGCCTCTGCTGCGCTACCCTCTCACTGCTGCGAGGTCCTCGGCCAGCGCTTGGGCCTCCTTAGCACTGCTTGGTGCTCCTCCGGTGAAGGAATTTAGTCGGTCCTTGCGGATGGACGGACTTCCCTCTCGGCCTCCCGTTTCCCTTCCTCAATTGCCGAGCTTGGCCTTCCTTCTGCCTCACAGGCCCCTCCACTCTGGAGGAGTACCATGCGCCTCGGGTGGCTTCTACCTCACAGGTCTTCTCGGCCATCCATGAGACCCCAAAGCATCACAGTCCATGGCGGTGGCAGGACGTGTTTCTTCCACGGCCGCCCGAGGCTCCCACAAAGTCCGTAGTGGGAGGCGGCATTTCAGATCCGAGGACCTCCATCAGCCGGTCGGGAGTCGGTGGGTTCTCGGACCTAATCGGGACCCTTAGGTCTGAGTCTTTGACTCGGGCTTCACCCTCCTTGGCCCGCGAGCTCCTTCTCGCCCTTTTCAGGGCTCGGAGGAGGTGAGGTCAGGAGCAAGCCCTTTTGCCCCTTCACTGTCGGAGGCAGGACTCGGTGCAGGCTGGTGTCCTCCTGCTCCACAGGCGGCGTCCCTTTACCCTCCTTCCTCGCTTCTTGCCACTCAGGTAGGCGGGGGGTAAGTCTTGGTCACGAGGTCTGCGTTGGTAAACTGGTCTTGCGTCTCTTGGTTCCCTCACAGTCGGCGGGGCTCCTTGGTATGGTTGTGGTGGTGGGCTGCTGGGTTGGGCCGCCTCCTGCTTTCATTTGGGGCACCAGGAGGCGATTTCCTCCCATACTTCCACAGGTGGTGAGGGGTCCGTTCGGACGTATGGGTCAAATTCCCTCGATCGTCCTCCTCCGGGTCGTTTGGCCTTGAGTCGGCCTCCCACCTCGGGCGCCCTTGCCGCTCCACTTGGCGGGCCTCAGTCCTTTCGGGCGCCCGCTCAAGCTCTCCCTCCTTGAGGAGCTCGAAATGTCCCCATACATGGATCGGTATGGGGCGGATGGCGAGGCTTCTCGGTCACGAGCTTGCGGGCCTCCTAAGCAGGCGAAGATAATCCTTCCCAGTCGCCCTCTTCCCCGCTGTAGCATGCGGGAATACCAGCAGTTATCACCAAGGTGATCCACCTTGGTGGCGAGTTCAATGGACAATGATCGGGCTACTTACTGTATCCGGGTCGGATATCAACGGCCGTTGGTGGTCCTCTGCGTCGAGCCTCGGCATCGCTTGTCGGCCCTATCTTCCCGCCTTGAGGGCTCGGAGGTGAGGGAGTCGGGAGCAAGCCCTTTTGCCCCTTCACAGGGAGGCAGGACCCGGCTCAGTGCAGGCTGCAGTGTCCTCCTGCTCCACAGGCGTCCCTTTACGCCCTCCTTCCTCGCTTCTTGCCACTCAGGTAGGCGGGGTAGAAGTCTTGGCACCGTCGAGGTCTTGCGTTAAAGTCTTGCGTCTCTTGGTTCCCTCACGGGTCCGTGAGCTCCATGGTGGTTGTGGTGGTGGTGGGCTATTGGGTCGGGCGCCTCTGCTGCTTGTGCTCGGTTGGGGCACCGAGGAGGAGGCGATTTCCTCCCATACTTCCACAGGTGGTGAGGGGTCCGTTCAGGGCGTATGGAGTCGAATTCCCTCGATCGTCCTCCTCCGGGTCCGTTTGGCCTTGTCGGCCTCCCACCTCGGGCGCCCTTGCACGCTCCACTTGGCGGGCCTCACCGGTCCTTTCGGGCGCCGCTCAAGCTCTCCCTCCTTGAGGAGCTCGAAATGTCCCCATACATGGATCGGGGGCGGCCAGCGAGGCTTCTCGGTCCACGAGCTTGCGGGCCTCACGCTAAGCAGGCGAAGATAATCCTTCCCCGTCCGCCCTCTTCCCATGGCGCATGCGAGAATACCAGCAGTTATCACCAAGGTGATCCACCTTGGTGAGTTCAATGGACAATGATCCGGGCTACCGCCCTTACTCGTATCGGCGGGTCGGATATCAACCGGCCGTTGGTGGTCTCTGCGTCGAGCCTCGATCGCCATGTTGCGGCCCTATCTTCCCGCCTTGAGGGGCTCGGGCACACCCCTTCTTCCTCCTTTGGGCGGTTGTAGGCCCCTCGGGACCTCAAGGTCCATCGCCTCGGGTCCTCCGGAGGTTCTTGGACCGCACCTCCTTGTTGACCGCCGCCACATCTTGGGCGAACTCCGGACGGTGGCTGTTGTCGCGTCGGACCGTCTGGACGCATCCGGTGCCACTCCTCCACTAATTCTCCGCTTCCTCGGCCGGGGCCCAAAGTCCGGATAGCGCGGGTCACAATGTTGCGCTCCACGAGGTTCCATGGCTCCCAAACTTCGCGAGCTTTTGGGTGCCATCGCCTTCGTCTCCCTTGTCGGCCCAGCTGGCGGAGTTCAGCAGCGATCGCCCTCCTCGCGCGTTCTTCTCCAACCCGGCGGTGAACTACGCTCGAAGGTCTTGGGCGCTCAAGAGATAGCGAGCCGGGTTGCGCGAGGCTGGTGTCTCGGTGAGATGACCTTCCCGCGCCGGGCCTTGGCCCGGGGCGGGAAGGCGCCTCTTCCACACTAGCGAGTGCATGGCTTATTCGACCTTACGCCTCCGCTTACTCGGCCTTCGCGCGCGCGTACTACGGCCTTCGCCGCGCGCGGTCAGGCGTGAATACTGCCTGCGGCCCTGGCTCAGTCTGGCGGTGCATGCACCTCCACTCGGGGCCATCACGTGGCGCCGCCTAGTCAGTCCTCACGGCTCAACTTCTAAGTTACTTTCCTGGCGTACTTATCTGGACTGGGTGGGTCGGACTTATCCGTTACCAGCGTGGTCGGCGCACCGCCATAGTAGGTCCAGTGCGTTGTCCACTCCAGTCGGAGTATACTCAGTCGGTCAGGAGTGCTATCGTCTTATTCCTCCTTTTCGTATTTTCCTCCTCGCTCCTCGAAAAAACAAACCCTAGTTATTTCTTAACCCAGGGGGTCCGTGATCCACGGCCTCCCTATCATCGTCATGAGGTCCCAACATTCTCCTTTCGCAAGTCGCAACAACTCGTTAGTGGCCTTGAGCACCTTGTTGTGAAGATGGGCTGAATCGTTGTTGCCATCTCAATTCTTCGTAATCCTCAAGCCATACTCCATGCTCACACTTGCTTTGTAAGCATCTCGCTCAAGGCCAGCTCACGGTCTTGACATGAGCCACATTCTCCGTCCTCTCATTACGGTTGGCGGATCAATCTCTCTTGTAGGGCATAATCGGCACGAAATCTACGCTCCCTCACCGCCAACATATCTCCGCCTCATGCGGCCTTTCTCCTTTGCCATTTCTTCCTCCAACTCCCCTATCCTCCTAGGGAGTTGTGCATTCTCCTCTTTGGACTTCTCGTTCCATTTCCAATCTATGGAAAAAATGTGTCCGTTCTTCCAGCTCTTCTTCCTTCAATTCCAGCCTCGTGATTTCTCAACTCCTTTTCCATGTCACTAATCTTCCACGGCTGTGGCTATGACCCTCATGTCGCCTACTTGCCTTTGTTTGCCCTCATTTCTTTGCGGTGCTCTCGTCTTGACCTTTCCTCCATTAGCAGCACTTGCTTGTCTTACGCCTTCTTTTCCCATGCGCACCATGTGAGCAAGTTGCTCCACCTTCTCCTCTCGAGCTGCCAATTGCTTGGTAAGAGCCTTGTTCTCCGAATATGATGGTTTGTTTCACTGTGTCGTCTCAAGACTCTTTTCCAAGTGCTCCACTTGAGCTTCCATCCTCATAACATCCTCCTGCCTCTGGGTTTCCACTCGCCTACCTGCAATTTCCCTTGCTTGGTAGGTCCTTGTCTTTTCCGCCTCCGTCTTCAAGAATTCAACTCTCCTCAAGGCGGCTCCTATGTCAACCTTGCTGAAATTTGTGATATGGGCATCATACGGACATCATAGATTCAGAAGCATAAGGACCAGATGCTGAGGAGCGCGTGTGCGGAAGAGAATGTCATCGTGAATCAATCAAAAGGTACATAAAGAAGAAGTTTAACCGTTTTTCTAAAGTAATCCTAGTTAATTAATCAAATGATACTCTTAACTAGAGTTAGGTATGAACTAAACAATATTATCCAATACGCCCTCTCAGACCTAACTCGAAAACAAAACGTTTGGATACGTAATCCACGAGGTCCGGTAGAGGTGCGCGCCCGTCTTCAGTAAAGTGCTCACGGCTTGCATAAAAAAAAACGAGCATACATCGATCACGCTCTGTTGAGCTCGATTGCGATCATATTGGCTATTTGGATCCTGCGCCTCGGGGCATTACGCATCACATAGTTGGAAGAAGCGGATGCAAAACACAGTTGATGTGAAGATAAGGCGCTGATGAGGTTCCCAAAAAAGGTGAGGAAGGAAATGCGCGAAGGCGCGCTCCGGCTTAAGAATGGCGAGAGAGGAGGTAACTCAAACTTCAAGCTAGTGCTATTGAAGGTAAGTGATCACCGATCCACCTAACCTTGCGAGAGTGTTGATTCATCCGGGATTAACGGTGTAGTGATTTGCGCTAGGGCTCCGAAGCGATCTGTCGTCACATAGGGCGAAAATGGAGGATGGCCCAATCTTTGCATCGTAGGGCTCAAAATCAAATGAATCAAGGAGGATCCAGGAGGATCGACTAGCTTTAAGATAAGTGTTGGTGGAATCATTAAGCGAGGGAGCATCTATGCGATCATGTGACATCTTAGGAGTCCCTTAGTAAGAATGTCAATGTTGGTGAGGTGTGAACATATTGAGGTATGATTCCCATTTCCACTGACGGATAAAATGAAATTGAATCTCAATATGCTTTGATCGTCGGGATGGGGTTGGTCCGTGATAGGTGATTGGTTGTCTGCAATGGGGTTGCTCGAGTTGCTCGTGAATACCATCAAGAAAGTCCAAGTGATCTCACGGGCAGCAAGTGAAAAGCACCATACTCGCCTCGGTTGAGGAGAGACTCGATGGATAACTTTTTGATTGCCAGATTCTGAACCTTGCGGTAGGACACAATAAGCTATAGACTTAGAATCAATGTCCCACCGCCCGGTCGAAAACGAGGTAAGAATCTGCGCCATGTTGTGAATCTGCGGTACATGTGTTGGGTCCCTTTCAAATAACGAAGGATCGTTTCACGACCCAATGCTTTTGTCGGTTCTCTTGAGGAAGCGTGAGACTATCAAAACTGGGAAATATTGGCGAGTCCATAAATATAAAGGCTCCCAAGCGCCTCTCTGTGGGTATAGTTGACATAGCTGCTCGTTCATTATCGATGGTTGGGGCTGTCCTCAATAGATAGCTTGTCACTAGTGGAAGCGGAGTAGAGGCGGGTTTACATCCAAGATTAAATTTAGTGAGAAGCGTATAAAATGTGATTGATGAATACATACAGTCTTGCCCATATCAAAAGCAAAGCGAATGCCAAGTGCAAACTTTAAAGGTCCGACATCGTCATGTCCCACTCAGGAGAGTTCTCGCTTGATGTAGGTCGGGATCCGTTGTCACTTGCGAAGATGAAATTATCATCAACATACAAAGCAATGATGCATATCGATTGGTCTTCTTGAGGACATAGCGCAATCAAGACTAGAGGTACAAAACCCTTGCGTAGTTTCTTATCGACGTGAATTCCATAGGCGTCTTGTTGTTTTAATCCATACGATTTGAGTCTACATACCTTGGTGTGATCGACAATATAGCCCTCGGTGGTTCATAAAATCACCTCGGTAAGATCTCCATTTAAAATGCGGTCTTGGCGTCCATTTGATGGACAATCAACTTATGTTTGTGATAGCGAGTAATATCATAGGCGTTGGCTTTACAAGCGGGCTAAAGGTCTCTGTAATCCGGACCATGGACACGAGTGTAGCCCTCGCCACTAACTGGCCTTATAGCGACTCTTGAGCGTCTGGATGGAGCTTCAATTTGAAAACCCATTTGGATGTGATGGGTTTCGATCAGAAAGGTTACCAACTCCCATGTCTTGTTTGATATAAGGCGTATATTACGAATCAATAGCTTTACGCCATTACGCCTTTTGAGGACGGACAATGCCTCTTGATAGGTGAGTGGTGTTTGGGGATCTAGGGGTGGAAGATCTGCATAAGCAAAAGGAGAGACTCGCGAGGTTGTGCTACATGATCTGTGATTGATAGGTAAAAGTATCACCGGTGAATAAGGTGGATTAAGCCACTCTTCACGAGGCGATGTGACTGGCTGATCTTCTCAAAGGTGTCACTGGAGCCTCTAATTGGTAAGTCAAGTGGATCTGGTAAGTGCAGTTGGTCTAAATCGTCCACTAAAATATTGTGTGGTTGGTCTAATTCATCCACTAAATTATGTCGCGCGCATCTAACAATGATCATTGTGGTGCTAGAATGGGGACACTCTTGGTGTGGTTTTGTAAGATCGGTAAGAATTCAACCATATCGATGTAAATCGGTTGTATTATCAATGGGTGATCTAATGGAAGGTGGCCATACAAGGAAGGTTGTGGAAGAGGCTCATGGCTAGTGGAGGGCGAGATGTGCATTGAATAAAACTCTCATTGAAGCTAACACTACGGGCCAAGGTAAGTTGCTTAGTGTAAGGGTTGTAGAGCCTATAACCTTTGGAAGTGTCGAATAGCCGACAAAATGTGGTTGCCCGATTATCCATCTTTCCTCTCTTGTCGGTACATAAGCATATCTTGAGAAAATAAGATGGGGATTCGAGGTTTAGAAGTATGCCATCTCTCAAGGTGTGTGATCAAATAAGGGCTTTCTTTGGCGATCTGTTATGAACATAGTTTACAGCAATAGCTTGACCCAGTATCCTCAGTCGGCACTTGAGAGTGTAGCCGCATCTTTCAGCGTGCGGTTGTAGCGTTGCGAAAGAGTTTTGTGCGGTGGTATGGCCGATAAGTTGGTGGATGATTCCTTTCTCTGACGGTGAAAAACATGGTAGGTACTCGGTGCATTGTCACAATCTCTTTAGTGTTTTTCCGGTTTGTGTTTGCCATGTGCACGTATTCTACAAACTTGTCATATGTTTGGTGTATACATGCAGAAATATAAGGTGCAAAAGTGACTCCATTCATCCGGAAAGGTTAAAAATAGATAGCTCCACCAAAGAGCTCGTGGACATGGGTCCACATATATCGAATGGACCATATCGAGAAGGCTGCTTTGTTGGTCATTATATGGCAGCCATCTTCCCTACTTGGCTTCTCACGAGAAAGGTGATCGGTAACTTTAAATGTTAAAGCATCTTTATATAGTTGGCTTACCAACCACACGTATGTAGGTGATCTTTGAGGGTGACACATGCGGCGAGCAAAGTCTTATCCACATCGGTCGGCGTCAATAACTAATGAGCGGGCTGCGAAGATCGCCTCAAACCTATAGGTCATGATATACCACTCCGTTGCAAGTAGGAGGGATGTATCATATCTTGATGTAACCATGCGCTGGGTGTAAAACTACTTGTAGCTCATGGTGAATAAGCTTTCATTATAGATAGCAAGTTCTTAGTCATCTTTGGGTACATGGAGTACGTTCAAGATGTATCTCTTTGTCTCCTAGGGTAGGACTTCTCCTAAGCACCTACACCACTCACGGCACTTGACTAGGCAGTGGCGGTGTAAGTGATGAACTTCTCGCGGTTGGCATATGTGGTTTGTTGCGCGAATCGAGAAACCACATGTCACTATCTGCTTTAAGGATAGGCTGCTGCCAAAATGGTTGGAGACTTAACACGTTGTGGGCTACTTGTTTGTCCACGAGTCACTGTGTGATTCTCCTCCAAGAGGAGCTTCTACTGGGTTCCCCAGTGCTTTTTCTACACTCATGCTCAAAATGTCACGGTATTCGACACGTGACATGTACCTTTAACCTTTGTGCATCTGGAAAGGAGGGTGAAGTGTAGGGTCTCTGGATTGGAAAGGTGGCCTATAAGGACCTCGACCGCCCACGTCCACAGGTAAAAAGAACTTGCGAGTTGTGATGTTGAGTCGTCCACTTCCTCATCCTCCCCTTGACTCCTCCTCAAGCGGGGCTCCAACAATTGTGCCCTTGTTGTTGCACCTGACCTTGCACAGTGATGGAAGTCTGCGTCTTGACAAAAGCCCTATAGCTGGGTGGAAGTAGCGTTAAAGAGCAACTCACTTGTGGTTGATCAGTTGGCCACAAGTGAGCTTGGCTCTCAAGGTGCGGAATTTATGCACATGATGCTCAATCTTGTCGTATCTTTCATACGGAGGCGTATAGTAATCTAGTTGCATTAACTAAGGACATGGAGTCCTTAGCTGCGAATAGGTCCGTGAAAACCTTCCATACTTTGGTGATGTAGCTTGGCCTTGGGTATCTTTGAATCATATTCTTGTCGGTCACGGAAAGTATAATACTTCGCTTATCTGTTTGTTCCGGTGACTTATCAACATCGATCGGCTTGGCTACTTTTCCAAGGACCATATCCATTAGGTCATGCTCCTCCGACACGCCATCCGCATCTCGGGTAATCGTTCCATTAAACCGATCTCGGTCTTTGAAGTCAATTTTGTGGTATTGTTAATGATGGTACTAGTGCTACCACCTCCTCCATAGCCATGGTTTGTCTTGTGTGAGGAAAAGGGAGTGCAGGAAAGCGTGGGATATAATGTAAAGATCTGTTTGGAGGAGACCACATGCAAAATAAGGCTATGCTACAATTAGCCTCGCCCTAATGGCTAAGGGGTCGAGATGTTGGGATCTTCCCAAACATGGTGGAGAGAGACTCTAAGACTTGTTCAATGGGTTCGAGCATGAGCAAGCGGTAGTAGGAGGAATGAGCAGGAGATGTCGGTGATTTGTTTGTATGAAGGCGGGTTGCAACTAGTTCTAAGTTAGCAAAGTCATGTGATCGTGTAAATTGCTTAGTCAAAACTCCAATTTGTTTGTGCAAAGAGATCGAGTTCTTTCTTATGATTATGTTTTGCTACATGTGTATTCTTGAAGTCTTAAGTGTGATCTGAGGTTCTTAATGGCCGAGTCTTTGGGTCTTTACTACTGAAAAAACGAACTATTGCATCGTGTAGTGCATGTATCTGCGATGATGACAGTGTATTCACGTCTTTGGTGATTCTGACAAAAGGAAAAGCAATGTTGGAATCTGCGTCATTCCTCCCACCAAGGCATATTTGTAAGCAAGTCACTTGTGCTTTCTCTCAAAGCACTCCCATTTGCTGTGCACCAAAATTACTTGCGTGTTCTAATTTCGCGGTCTACGGAAGGCGTTTGTCATCCATCCCTATCAACATCGAGAAAGATGCCTAATTGCGCTCCGAGACATCGTAGAATGTTGAAAACAAGCCGTTCCGCTTCCTTGGGTCAATTAAAATTGCGGCCTTGATCCAATGGCGGGGCATTGTAATACGGCGACATGATTGAATGGCTATGTGATTTGTGATATGGGCATCATCGGACATCATAGATTGAGCATAAGGACGGATCTTTGAGGCGGCGTGAGAGAGAATGTCATCGTGAATCAATCAAAAGGTACATAAAGAAGAAGTGTAACCGTTTTTCTAAAGTAATCCTAGTTAATTAATCAAATGATACTCTTAACTAGAGTTAGGTATGAACTAAACAATATTATCCAATATTGAACATCTCCCCTATGCGCAGCATCTCCTCCAACATGTTTAAGTCTCCTTTCTTACCTTCGGGAGACTCAAGGCCTTTGCCTTGCTCCTGGGATCTTACATCCCTTGCTTCCCTATGATGAGCTCCCCGCTCATCACTTGGTGGGGCAACTCCTCCCACCGTGACTCTCGCCCACCTAGCAGGGGCCGGTTGCCTTCTTATCTCCTCTTGGGAGCTTCCAAACCGTGACTTCCTTTCCCTCCTACCGTGGTAGGAGGTGCTCCGTGGGACTACTTCCCTCGTGGTAGGACTAATTCTGCCCTTGTAGGCCTTGTCATGAGGAGGACGAAGGGGTCCCAAACGTGGGAACACCTCCCACCCTCGGCGATTCACCATGGTAGGATCTATCCTACCTTCCATCTCCGCATCCTCCGGTCCAAACTTCAAATCCCCTACAACTTCTCCTTGCAAGTCCTCCACACATCCTCGGCCTATCTTTGGAGGATTCCTTCCCAATAATGTCCCGGTGGTCTGCGGCACCTCCTTTACAAAGCACCAAGCACTCCTGTCCCTCTCACATGTAAGTACACAATGTTAAAGGGATGCTTGGAATCATCCAACTCCTTACTTGTGAGTAGCCTCTACTTCCCACAAATGCACTAGATAAGTGCTAAGATAGCACATGGTTTCATCTTCATCCAGCGTTGGGTTTGACCTTTTTGGTAGGTGTATGCTTCATACATGATGAGCCCCAATCCGGCTTCGCTCCTTGAGTGATCTTCCATAGAAAATGGAGGAAGGTAGTCTGAAATATGACACCCTTGGATTGCTCACCAAGCCCAAAACAATTCTTGTGAACAATCTCCACTTGGGCTCCAAGATTTGGTCGTCGTTCTTGGACTTAGCCTTCATGCCCCTTGCATGTAAGGGCTCCCTTGGGAAGATCCGCCGTTGATGCGCTTGCCTCACTCGTTCCTTCCATCAGCGTGATTCCGCTATCCTCGCTATCCGGCACCGCCATATACGTATGCTCCTTACGGTCCAACACGTGGATCCGTCCGTGCGTTCTATCCGGTAAGGCGGCCAATTCCTCTTCCGTCTGCAAATTAGCAAAACACTCCTTCTATCAATTCAAGGTTGGTGTAAGACCAATGTCGCCCATACACCCACTCTAGCTGAATATTCTCCTCTGCTGCCCAAGGTCGAAAAGTGAAAGGTCTCTAGAGGATAGCTGGCCTGCATAGCGTAAATAAGGGCATGTCAAATTTCCACCCTCAGGGTCGATCCTCCTGCCTTAGACCTCTTGCAGCTCCTGCGCCACCTCCCTTGGTGGGCGCTCCTTCCTTAGCTACTACCTCCTTGCCCTTGGTCATGGTAGGCTTGGTCATGGCCTCCTTGGTTAGTACTTGCGAAATTGAAGAAAAGTGATGCCTCTCCCGCAATTCCTGCGGCTCGACTTCTTATCCTTGCAACTCCTCCTCTGATTTGCTCTTGCTCACAGCTCAAAGGTCCTTGCCCTTGCTCTCCTCCTGCAGTCCTTACACCTTGGCGTCCCCAAACCCGATTTCTCCTGCAAGCTCAACAAAATTCCCCACGGACTCTTACACCTTACATTTAGGAGCCCTTCACACGGTTTCCTAGCAATCTTGCCACGCTCCACCCTCCTAGGCACCCTCACGAGCTTGGCAAGTGTTGGGTTCGCCCAACCTTCTTCTCCCTTCTCTTCTTCCTCTTTTCCTCCTTCTTCCTCTCTTGGCGCTGGCGGATTTACGCCTCCTTCTTGAGCTTGCGCCCTCCTTCTCCTCCTCAACACAGGCGCGTGTGCAGTGGCGTTGCTGTATGGGGGCCTTGGGCAGCTTGAGGTGTGGCGGCGCCTTCTGCTGAGGTAGTCTCCTCAAGTTTCGAGTTGTGGCCTCCTGCGGGCACTGCACCACTTTTATAAGTCACCCAAGGGTTAGAAAAAGTAACTACCATTCTATCCTGCCCTTGGATGTGTGCCACGTGGCCCTTTCCCACCATTGATGTTAGTTTCCTAATTTCCCTTATACTAAAATACCATTTCCCTATTTTTCTAATTTCTAATTCTGAAAATTAGCCTCTAATTTCTTAATTACCTATTTTGGCCTATTTATCTAGTCCACTAAAAGACTCTATATATAGCAAGCCTATCCACCTAAAACATAAGCTACTTTCCTTAGAAACCTATCTCCTACGTGGTAGGACATCCTCCTACCATGGTAGGCGTTTTCCCTTTCTCCTACCACGGTAGGAGTGAGTTCTCTCTGGCGGTGGGATACCTTCCTACCCTCTCCTACCATGGTAGGAGCTATTCCTACTGGTAGGTGATCAAAACACTAGCGGTCATCCTCCTACGGTGGTAGGATCTCTCCTACCCTCTACCATGGTAGGAGTTTCTCCTACGGTGGTAGGACACCTCCTACCACTCATGTAGGTTACCTTTTCTCCTCACCCAGTGGTCGTTTTGACCCGTTTCTTTTCCTGCATATCCTCTGCCTTCCCAGGCATGGTCCTACAACTCCGCTCAAAAAGGCAAAAATTTCCTTGCATGTCTTCACCAAACCATTTCTAGCAAAAAAGTGTGGGCTGTTCAAAGCAAACTCATTTAAGCTTGTTGCCCAAACTTTTGCGTTCCACATACTCCCCTCCTCACTGTTTGCGTCCTACAAACACAGATACTCTCAGTGAAGGTACTTCTTAACCTTCCACCCATTCACTCTAGTTGGCGACAAATCCCCATCCGGCCTGCGTGGTTGCGGATCCATTCTCATACACGCCACCACCTCATAAGGTCCCATCCATCTCAACCTAAGCTTCACAGGAAGTCCATATATCGGCTATCATATAGAAGAACCAAATCCCGGCCATGATAGCTTCTTGCTTCCTCAACTTCCCATCATGCCTATCCTTTCTAAGCTCCAGATTATTGAGTTTCTTCTAAAGCATCTTCCCTCGTTCCTCATGCTCTATGAAAGACTCTAGTCTAGCTACGCTATCTTCTGATCATCGCTCATCCTCCATGATTCTATAGGTAGGTACTTCAAATTCTCGGCATCACGGAGACATGCCATATGTTAAATAATAAGGGGTCTTCTTGGTTGTCACCTTCTCACATCTGTAAGCCCATAGCTTGAATGTAGCTTAGTGTCCCAATCATACATGTGAGTCCACGATTACCTTGGTCAAGATTGTACACAACGCCCATTCGTTTTCTCCGTCAAACCATTCGCTTTGGGATTGTAAGGAGTTGTCTTTCGATGCGAATGTTGAAGTAGGTGGTGAGAGTCTCGAGTTGAGGAAATGAGTTCCCTATCAGCAACTCAAAGGACATCCATACCTCGTTATAATGTTCTCAAAGAGAAACTTCGCTCTGTCGTCCTTTCTTGTTGCTTGACCTCCACCATCTTTGTACAATAGTCCGCCACCAAGATATATTGCTTCCTTGTCCATTGTGTGGGTGGCTTGATTGGACCTACAAAATCTATACCCACTTCTCAAATGGTGCCAAAGGTAGTATGTAGGTGAGAGGCCCTTTGTGTTGACAAAGTGGGCCTTCCAACCCTCGACACGCATCACACCTCCTAATAAATTCCCACATCCCTGCATTGTAGCCCAGGCTGCATCCAAGACCTTCTTCCCGGTGATTTGCGTCGAATAATGACCACCAGCCTCTTACGCATGTAAAGCGTGACCAAAAGCAGCTTCTCTAATTTCCGGACATCGCCGAATCTTCGTCTGGACCAAGCTTACAAGACCCCATCCGTAGGCAATAAGGGGCTGTCTTGTGGAAAAACAGCTCGCCCTCCCTAGACAAACCATCGGGCATGATTCCATGCTCTAGAAATTTTACCTCACCATTCACAGATCTTGGGCATGAACTCACGCTAATCTCCTCCTTCCACGCATACCACGTCGCCTCCACCTGCTCGCCCACCAGCAGCAGCAGGCGTTGTTCCATCCACAAATCCAGTTTCTCCCGCTTTGTCCATGCAAGTTTTGAGCTGCGGCCCGTTTGCATGCTCCTCCTCCAACAACGTTCGGTTCTTCCATTCCTGCTGGTCTAGCCTCGTGTCCAGGTCCAGCTCGTGCTCCCATGGCGACCTCCTTTTTTGCACCCATGGCCGCCTCATGAGTGATTTCCCATGAATCTGCCATTTCCTTCTCCTGCAGTTTTTCTTCAAGCTTCTCATGGGATGTGTGGACTACGGACTTCCCTTGGGGGTTAAGAAATAAGTAGGGTTTTGTTTTTTTCGTAGGAGCGGAGGATAAAATAAGGCGGAAAAGGAGGAATAAGCATGGATAGCACTCCGGACTGCACTCCGGAGTATACTCCGGACTCCGGAGTGGGCAACTGTGGAACGTAAAAGTTTGGGCAACCAGTCCAAACTGGCCAAAGGACGAACAGGTTTGATTTTTTTTCAGCTAAGACCGATTGAAAAGGAACATGTCAAGAAAACTTTTGAGAATCTTGAAGCTGGAGTTGTAACATATTGTTAAAGAAGTGAAAAGGATATCCCAGGAAGAAGAACGGGTCAAAATGACTCCCAGACGAGGCGGGAGGAGGAGATAGGGGGAAATAGGATGGTAGGCGATTAGGGTATCTGGCTGCTCATTTCGAATAGGGGTGTAATAAGGCGCCGCCTTGATGATATAAGGATTTGCTCTAGTAAAGCATCTTTCTCTTGGTGATTGATGCAGCGTTCTTGCAG